>PVJC01000115.1:42746-167848 GCA_004026665.1 Murina feae | reverse complement strand
TCCCTTTCTATGCCTCTGATTCTATTCTATTCACCAGTTTATTCTGTTCATCAGATTTTTTATTCACTTGATTTTTAGATTCACTTGTTGATAGATATGTATTTGTTGTTCATAATTTTTATCTTTACTTTTTCTTCTTCCTCTTCTCAAAGGATACCTTTCAGCATTTCATATAATACTGGTTGGGTGGTGATGAACTTCTTTAGCTTTTTTTGTCTGTGAAGCTCTTTATCTGACCCTCAATTCTGAATGATAGCTTTGCTGGGTAAAGTAATCTTGGCTGTAGGTTCTTGCTATTCATCACTTAGAATATTTCTTGCCACTCCCTTCTGGCCTGCAAAGTTTCTGTTGAGGAATCAGCTGACAGACATATGGGTACCCCCTTGTAGGTAACTGACTACTTTTCTCTTGCTGCTTTTAAAATTCTCTCCTTGTCTTTTGCTCTTGGCATTTTAATTATGATGTATCTTGGTGTGGTCCTCTTTGGATTCCTTTTGTTTGGGATTCTCTGTGCTTCCTGGACTTGGAAGTCTATTTCTTTTACCAGGTAGGGGAAGTTTTCTGACATTATTTCTTCAAATAAGTTTTCAATATCTTGCTCTCTCTTCTTCTGGCATCTCTATAATTCTGATGTTGGTACACTTGAAGTTGTCCCAGAGGCTCCTTACACTGTCTTCATATTTTTGGATTCTTTTTTCTTTTTGCTTATCCATTTGGGTATTTTTTGTTTCTTCGTATTTCAATTCTTTGACTTGATTCTTGCGTTCCTCTAATCTGTTGTTGGAACTCTGTATAATATTCTTTATTTCAGTCAGTGTATGCTTAATTTCTAGTTGGTCCTTTTTCATATCCTCGAGGGTCTCATTAGATTTATTGAGGGTCTCACTAAATTTATCGGCAATTTCTAGAAAATTCTTGAAAAACTGTAAAACTGTGGTTTTGAACTCTATATCCAGTCATTTGCTTTCCTCCATTTCTGTCATTTGTGATCTGTTTCTTTGTCTGCACATTTTGGCTGCTTCCCTGGGTTGATAGAGTAGCTTTCTGTGTTAGGTGATCACTGAGAGGAAATAACCTCCAAGCCACTTGGTTATGCAAATCAACTGTGTCTACAGTGGGAGAACTTCTGTGCTGGAGACACCCTTATGGGGCAAGAGTTGTTTGGGTATGCTGGCACTTGTATCTCTAAGGAGGTGCTATTTTTAGCTTCTGCCTGGGGCTTCCTAGCCTTTTATATGCAAAAGCCTCTGCTTGCAGTTGGGGTAGGGTGGGATCTCGGGGAGTCTACAGGGTGGAGCAACCAGCTATGGCCGCTTCTCAGCCCTGCCCTAAGAGGCACCGGGTCACAAGCTGCTCTAGAGTTTCTCCCGGCGCCAGACGGTGCTAGACAGTCCAGCTCCTTCCCCGTAAGATTCTGAGTTCCCAGAAACTTGCCTGGAACTGGAGTTCAGAGCTGTCAGGAGCTTGTGCTTCCCTCTGGTATGAAATGCTTCCAGCCGTTTCTGTGAGCCCTTTCCGCCAGCCTCTTTGCGCGTGCCTCCGTACCTCTACACTTTATTTCCGCACCTCCTCTGAGTCTCAGTCTCTTTCTAGTTGTAGAATTTCCAGTCAGCCAGCCTCCCTGTGGGTCTGGGTGGTGTCTGTTTTTTCTTTTTGTTGTTGTTTTAAAATAGTTGTGCACATAGATCAACCAAAGGACTTTTATGCATAACCAATGAACACAAAACACTGGGGGTAGGGGAGGCTGGGGGAAGGGCAGGGGGAAAAAGAGATATATGTACTAATCTTTGTAATACTTTATGTAATAAAAGAAATGGAAAAAAAATAAAATAGTTGTGCACAGCCACAATTCTGGTGTTCACCTATGCTGCCATCTTGGTTTCTCCGCCATTCTATTTTTCAATAGTTTTCCTTTTTAAAGGAAGTTTATAATGAGCTTGTATTGCTTTTGGAATCAGAAGGGAGGGGTGTTTGTTAAAAATATCTCCTCAATGACTGCTCACTGCCAGTCAGGATGGAGCACGAACTCCTCGGCACCGTGCCCTCCGGCTTCTGCCTGCTTTTCAGTGATTTCACCCTCCCACGCTCTAGCACCAACACATTATTCCTGGATCTCCAAAAACAGCCAGGCCTTCCAAGCTTCCATCTCTGGGAAAATGCTCTTCTTCTTGCCTGAAATGCCCTCCCCAGGCCCCTTTCGGCCTGATAAATTCCTCCTTGTTTTTCATTGACCCATCTAAAAAAACCCAAAAAACTCTCTTCTCATCTTCCCGTTTAGCCCCCACCCAAAAAGAGACAGTTCTCTCCTCTGTGTTTTCAAAATACTTGTTGCTGTTTTTCCCCCTCTGGCCCAAGAGTTTGGAGATGGAGTCTACATACACTTCCCTTCCCCACCGTCTTACCGGCAGGCCACACCTTGAACATGTGAGTCTTGACCCTCGCCCCACCGAATTCTTCATTCTGATGAATACTACTCAGTCCTCTTGTCCTTTGAGCATTTTAAGGCATCGCATGGGCACCATTTGTAACCCCTGTTGGCCTGTGGCTTCAGGGACACCTCACTGTCTAGAATGTTCTTTCTTCTCCATGTAACTTTTCCTTCCTGACCATTGTCACTGCATCTTCTTTTTAGACAGCCACAGCAGTGCCAGTGTCCTGGCCTCCCATTTCTGACCCCATGCTTCTTGCTTGGAGGCCTAGCGAGTCTAAGGACAGGCCCTATAGGGGTCCATGGACCCCCAAAAAAACTATGCAGAGTTTTGTGATTGTGACAGAGCTGGGGAGACAGCCACAGCATTTTGTTTTGTAAAAGACCCAGGACTGAAAAAATAAAAAGGTTAAAAATGATGGCCCTACACATTCTCCCATGACCTCATCTACCTCTGATTTGAAGATGAAATGCCACTTACGTTTTCATCTGCCGTCAAAGGACTTCTACACAGCGGACACTGCATGGTGTGTGCAGGAGATATTTTTGCTTGGGGAGGAGGTGTTTCTCTTAAATCAGAACTTAGCCTGCTCTGCCTACACACTTGAGGAGGAGGGGACAAAGTCGAAGACTCCCAGAAAGGGGGTGTCTGTGTGTAGTAGGGAAGATTGGATCTGGGGAGGAACTGCCCTGAAACCATGACCCAGGAGCAGTGAGTGGCCAGGGATCACCCCACAGTGCAGCACACATGCTAATGCGGCTGTACATTTCCTCTGATCTCTGTCTTGAGGTCTGGAGGTTCACCACCGGTTACTGCTCAGGCAGCAAGGTCATCTGCTTACAACACAGACAAACATCAGAGACAACAGTGCTTAGGGCAATCCAGTACAAGCCCTTCTCTCTGACTGGCAAGTCAGCCGCTTTTAACACTTCCCATCACCTCAAAAGTAAAGAAAAATAACCGAGAGGGAGAAATAGCTCTGGCGGAAATGATCTCCAGAGCTGTTCGACACTTGGAGATAGGAAATAGACTTCATCTCTAATTCCCGGCATCTCGGCACCCCCTGCACCCCACCCTGCTTCACCTCTGGCCCTCCTCTGGGGGTGGGGTCTCCCCATTGCCAGCGGGTGGAGGGGTGGCTCTGACTCCTTCCATTAAGGATCAGGAAGGACCAGCGCGGATCCTGAGGCCAGCATTATGCTCCCTGCTCAGAGATAGGAAAAAAGACCCCTTTCTTCTGCTTGATATATTTAGTAACGACCTTAAAGAGTCTGCGAGGCTGAATGAATTGGTGCATCTCGCTGCATTGGAAGCAGCTGCCACGCGCAGACAGGAGGAGGGAGAGACTGGAGGGAAGAGGGGCGGCGGGCGGGAGACACTGGGAGGAAGGAGCGGGAGGCAGGAGAGGAGAGAGGGAGAATGCGGAGAGTGGTGGGGAGGAAGCCAAGAGGATGCGCTGGCAGCGGCAGAGAAGGGCTGGAGTGTGTCTGAGCCCTGGCCGTCTCCGGCGTTGGCCTGGGATCCACTGGGGGTGACTCTGGAGGGGTCAGCATAGGGAGGGGTGGCAGTGGGGGCCGGGGGTGGCCACAGCCTCCTGTTATATCTGGCTAAATGGCAGCACTTAAGGGCTGTGTGAAGGAATTCAATTTGCTCACCAGGAACGTCTACTAATTTGGATGTCGGCATTTAACACAAAATGCTCCTGGACCAATCCCAGGACAGACAGGGACCTGGGACCTGGCTGACTGACGCTGGCCCTCTCTCTCCTCTCAGAGACTGTGGGGGTGGGGGAGGGGCACTCCGGTGCCTGACCTGCCTTCTGGCTGGAAGGTTCAAAAGCCTTCAGACCTCCCAGCTCCTGGGTACAGAGATGCTGGCTTGTGGGGGCCAGAAGGGGCGGGGATGGGGAGCTTGCAGACATTGTGTTCTTTCTTTTCTTCAGGGAAGAGGCTGAAAGATCCAACATCACTTGGCATCAAAGAGGAGAAGGAGGATTAACCCTGTTGGAGCCTTGGCCCAGGTCAGAACTGAGCCTTCCTTAAGGACACAGGGTTGTCAGCGGCACCGTTTCTGTTGAGCCTGTCAGCCACATCTCTGTAGAGTCCCAGTGGACCCTTGTGCCAATGACCTAAAGGTGCTCCTTCCAGGCCCGCACAGCCTCACATGGGGGGGCAGGGCTGGGAGGATTTGAGCCCCAACACACATGTACAGGCCCTTCCTAAACGCTACTCTCTCCTCTGCACCAAGCGCCTCCCCTGATCCTCTGAAGGAAACAGGGGACACCTAGTCCAGTGTCCTGGGTCCATCTGGTGAGGAACCTCCTCGCTGCTGCCCCCTGGACCATGAACAGCCCTGAACCATAAAACCATGGAATAAAGAGCAATCACCTCCACGGGTGTGCTCCTCCCCCAACCACATCTTACATCTTAAGGCTCTAGTCTAGGGGGACCATGGACACTGAGCCCGAAGCCCCAGGGAAGGAGAGACGGGCTTGGCTGGCCTCTGAGGACTGGAAAGATGCTCCAGGGTGGAGGAGTGGCTGGCTGGGAGAGCCCATCCTTGGTTCCCTAGAGCTCAGAAAGGTGGGCTGCCCTCCAAGGACCTCTCAACGGCGGGCTCTGCGTGGTGTGTGTGGGAGATATGTTGGCATGGGGAGGAGGCATTCTCTTAAGCTGAGCTCCCCCAGAGGGCCTTGCTGATTAGTTGGCTGAAAGGCCCACAGCGAGGGAGTAAACAAACATTTTCAGTAGGTCCTCAATGCTTACTCTGCTTCTGACAAAGCTCAACAGAGTTGATTAGTGATTTTAAAATGAGGGTAATAAAAAGGAAAACCAAATGTCTTGTACTCAGAGGCAACAGACTTCAGTAGTTTCCAGCCTGGCCACTGGTTCCAGGCTGCCAGGCTCAGATTCCACTCCTCCCCCAACGCCCTCCACTAGCATTTGGCCCAGGGCAGGTTACCTGACCTGCCTGGGCTTCACCTGTCTCACCTGTAATATGGGGGTGATAATATAGGTCCCTTCCTCACGGGGTTAATGAGATGAGCAAATGAACCACCACATTTACTAGTAAAGCACTTAGAACAGCATTCGATACGTGGTAACAGCTTAATAAATGGCAGATACTGCTCATTTCATTAAAGATGTTTAAATCCAGATAGAAATTCTGTCTATCCTATGGGCAAACCAGATTCAGGGCCGCCCCTTTCATAAAATCTTTCCAGACTTCTCCAATTAGGATTAATCTCCTCATCCACCCAGCTCCCAACCACACTCTGTTCCTGCCGCGAATCCTTAATTTATCGCATTCTCTGTTGCATGCCAGATATTTGTGACGTGTCTGTGGGCTCTACTCTAATAGACTGCAATCTTCTTGATGATAGGGACTGCACCTTATACATCTTTGTTTCTCCTCAAGTGACTAGGAAGGTTCCTTCATACCACTCAATAAGTATTTGCTGAATTGAATGAAATGTAGACAAATACAGGTCAGCCCAGTTGTTTTTGTTCATTTAATCCTATGGATCATCTCAGCAAAAGGTGTGAAATAGATAATTCCCTGAGTGGCTCAAGAGTCTTTGCCAGACCTTCAGGATGTCTCAGGAGAAGTGGGAGTATTTGCCAACCATTATTCTGCAGTTAGTATTCACTTGCCGTTTCCTGCCCAATTAGTGTTGGTTTGCCTGGAATTTATAGGTAAGTTCGAAACAGCTGGGCCAGGTGGGCCCATGACAGCTGAACGGGCCCAGGGTGATTGACAAAGGGGCCTCATCTTTTATGACAAGTTCTAAAAGTCTGTTGGCAAGTTGCTCATCAGGACTGGAGCTGAATTGCGATGTCTGGAATGTTACGGTCGGGGAGGAGGTCAGCAATTCCAGGAACACTGTCTGTACATGCGCGAGATGGGAGCAAGCCTTAGGAGCTGCTAGTGCATCTCCACGGCTCCTTTTCAGGTTTGGCCCTGCTCACCCAAGGGGGCAGGCCACTGTGAGGTCTCCCAAATCAAATCTTGTCACTTTCCCCCTCTCTGAATAATAGTAGCTAGTTAGTGCAAGGCCATTCCTGCTGTTAAAAAGAAAGCCAGATGTTTACCATCTATACAAACGTTTCTCCTGGGAGAACTTGGTGGGGACTCTCCACAGTACTAATGCAAATTTAAGCCTGAAGAACCCTGGGGAGGGACATGGGTTCTGAGGTCCTGATAGAAACCAGATCTGGTTAGCAAGGCAACCAGAGAACTAGAGGCAGCTGTGCCATCCTTGGAAACCTAACCGAGAAATGTTGGCTTTATGGAGCTGATTTTTGCTATCACAACCGAAAACCTAAAATAACTCAAGAAGCTGCCTATGGGAATTGATGAGCACTCCATGAGTGTAAATCAGAGTGGCATGGGGCCAATATGCTGCGGTCATCAGTATGTATGGCCTGACACAGAAGCTTTCCCTAAGACAAAGGGAGGATTTCACAGCAGCCAGGACTCTGGCTGGCCTTTCCGGTGCTTCTGAGGAGGGAAGGCAGTCCCCCAGCTGTTTCCTACGTGTTCCATCAGTGTCTGGGAGAACTTCATCCTCTGACACTGGACCTCTGGGTAGGTAGGAGGTGGAATCCCAGGGACATACTCCACCTGCTCAAAATAGCCAGAATATGAAAAAATGACCTTAAGGCCTTGCTACTCCCCAAGTGTGATCCACGGGCGCAGGAGTGACATCACCTGGGAGTTCATCAGAAATGCAGAATCTCAAGCCCTAGTCCAGACATACCAATAAGACTCTGCGTTTTAAGTAGGTTCCCAGTGATCTGTGTGCACATGAAAGTCTAAGGTGCACTGCCTGAAGCTCCATTTCTTACCTGGCCTGTCACCTAGGGAGTGATCCTTGACCTCTCTCTACATCAGTTTTTTTTTTTTCCATACAAAAATGGGGATATAGTCCTAGCTGGTTTGGCTCAGTGGGTAGCATATCAGCCTGTAGACTAGAGGGCCCTGGGTTTGATTCCGGTCAAGGACACATGCCTGGATTGTGGGCTTGATCCCCAGCAGGGCACATGTAGGAGGCAGCCAATCAATGGTCCTCTCTCATTATTGATGTTTTTATCTCTCTTTCATTCTCCCTTCCTCTCTGGAATCAATGGAGATATATTTTTAAAAAATGGGGATATATATATTCTCACTCCTCTTACATCACAGGTCTGTTGTGAGGCTCCCATAAGAACGGATGTGAAGAACTTTCGAGTGTAGGGAAACGCAGTGGCGCTGTGCACAAATCAACCACAGCTGCTTGCTGTTCTTCACTTGCACCACGTCCTCCTGCCCCAGGGACTTCTGCACCCGCTCTTCCTCTGCCCTATGACACTTGGATTTGGGGTTCTGTGCTCTCATTCTTAAGCATCCATGTTCGACATTCTTGGTACAGAGGCTCTTCTCTCTGGTCCTTGAAACACTAGGTCCTCCTGTCATTCGAGTCTCAGCTCTAATGTCCTCCCTTCGGAAAGGCCTTCCTACTCCTTCCAACCTCTATCACATCACCCTAATTTGCTTGCTCCATCTCTTGCCCTGCTCTGAAATTATGCCTATGTCTATGCCTATGCCTATGCCTATGCCTATGCCTATACCTATACGTATACCTGGTGGTTCACTACAAGAGCTCCATGAAAGTAAGAATCTGGTCTGAATCATCTACCATTCCCCCAGCTATTGGAACACTGCCTGGAAGTGAGCTTGTTGAATAATTTCATGAATGAACATTTGTCTCTGGAAGGATGTGCAATACCCAGCTGATGACTGAGGGCAGGGATGGGGGGATGAGGCTGGTCCTGACTCATTTGTGTGGATGAATCAGTGATGTCTCCCGCAGAAGTCATGGTCCAAGGGTCTAAGACCCAACAGCAAGCTCCCTCAGAGAAATTCTTCCTCTAAAGCACAGTCTCATACTGGCCAGGAAGCAGGGCTGGGTCTCCCTTATGTCCACGTGGCATGTGAACTCCGCGACAACCAAAATGCTACAGCAGTGGTCTGAAAAGGGTGACCTGACTAGCTCGCCTGCCTCGCCCAGACCTTCTGCATCAGAAACTGTGGGACAGGGTCCTCGACTGCGTCAGCGCACGCTGCTCTAAAGGAGGGAGGCCTTCCCTTCTTGTGGACGCTCAGGCCTACGAAGCACCTTCAGGGCATCACATTCTGGTGCTCAATCAGGAGCTGAGAAGCAAATGGCTGAAAGGACCGGTGTCACACCCTGCTGGGCGGTTCACTTTTCTTCTTTCAGGGCTCACATGACTTCCTCTGGTTGCTGGGCTAAAGTGGAAGCCGGAGGTGAGTGATTCTTCCTTTACCAGTGTTTTTTCAGTGCATCTCATGGCATGCAGAAACTAATTACTCAAATTCTGTAGCACACCAAATACACACACACACACACACACACATATTGCCGATCTGACAAAAAATAGGTACAATTTTGATTTGTTCACATTGGATGGCTATTGTTGTGTCATTTTTGTTGTTGTTGTTACTTGACAACCTAAGGGAAAAGAGGTCAGTGCCCATGACTAAATCGTCAAGGTATTGCATGTTTTAAAAATTGCGACGCACTGGTTGACCATCGCTGTTTTAGAGAGTCAGGCTGATTCAATGTTAATCAGCCACGGGGAGGGGGGGTGTGTGTGGGGGGGGTGGAGGAGTGGTTCTCAATCCCGGCTTCACTCCAGAATCACCTGAAGGGCTTTAACCTACTGACGCCTGGGTTCCACCCCAGTCGGATGAAGCACCGGGGTATTTTTTTTATAAGCTCCGCAGATAATTCTAACTTGCAGCCAGGCCTGAGAACCCTGCAGTGTTCTTTGATAAGAATCACCAGGGGCACTTGTTAAAACTATCCATTTCCAGATTTCTTCCCAGACCATCCTAATGGAGAAGCTCAAAGGACTAGGGCTGTCCCTTTAACAAAAAACTCTGGGTGCTTCTTCTAAATAAGCTTGGGACCAACACATCAAACTGCTTTGCAATTCAAATCAACCTCAGGAAAGTTCTGAAACCTCAGTTTCCTCACCTTTCAAACGGGAGGGGAATAGTTTTAATCTCGGAGGATTGCTGAGGCGTACAGGAGAAGATTCATGCAAATTGCTCAGCACCAGGCACACAATAGGTGCTCAATAAATATTACTTGGCACCCTCATATAAGGTAAGTTTTGGGAAGCTGTATTTAGCAAGGCACTTGCTTCCATTTCAGTGTGGGCAAATGTTTGGGTCCTGCCTTCCCTTTAAATCAGAAACCTTGTCTACCATTGCTTCTAAACACTCAGAACCTCCAATACTATATTCTACACCTCAAGTTCCATTCTTCCCGATGGAAGGGTGGGCTGTAATCCACTATCACTAGTGCCTGGGAGGAAGTCCTGGGATTCACTTCCACAAAACATTACACTTCCTTAAGAAAAATGAGGGGCTAGAGGAAGCAGCCGACTCAAGTGTCATAAAAACAAATCAGGTTGGAATTGGAAGACACCTTAGATCATGCAGTCCAACCTCCTCACACCACAGCCAGGAGGGAGAAAGCTTTTAATTCCCAGCAAACTGACACCAACTCAGAGGGAGAGAAATTGAGACATCTATAAACCAGGGCAGAAGCTCAAAGGAAAATGGCACAACGAGATGAAAAAATGACTCCATGGAAACATCTAGCACTCCTCCAGCATTTTATAACACATGTAGATTTAAGTGTCAGACTCACACGCACGGCACATGGAGTAGCCACCAGCCCTCTGTTGTTCTGGGTTCAGAGATGGTAAATAAGAATGAAGCTGTCACTTGGCTCCAGAATGAGCATTTCGGAGACCTTCTCAGTTAAGAAATTATTGAGGAACACACTTTTAACTCTATCCTGCAATACTAGACGAAAGAAATCTGCAAAAGCCCTCTGATTCTTGACAAGGTGCAGAAAGTCATCAAGCAGCTGCAAAAACAAGTAAGGCATCATGAGCCCATAGAATTTCTCCTAAAATTTTCCTCATCAGGTAAAGAGAAACACATAATTGCCCTCCCCATTCTCATCTTCAGGATCTAAAATGCTGAAAAAAACTCTTGGGTGACCCTATGGATAATGTGATTGTGATCATTACAAGTTTTTCCTGATTATAAAAAAAAGTGCTTTGTGCAAATTGTTCAAAAATTGAAAATACAGAAAAGCTTAAAAAAGAAATTAAAACCTCAACTCAACCACACCTAGAATAATTAATAGTTTTGTCTATTTTTTCTAATCTTTTTTTCTGTGCATGTTTAAATGTTTTACAAAGCTAAGACCATATTGTATGAAGTCTCATATTATGCTTCTTTCTCTTAATTGTGATATCATGAATATTTCCCTCATGTCCTTAGATATTCTTTGAATATAGTTTTTAATGATCACATAGTATTTCATCATATTGGTGTTCTGCAATTAACAACCATTTTGTTAATAATGGGTAATAAATTTACTTCTTTTTTGCTATTATTAAAAGGTGAAACAAATAGCCTTGCACATAAATTTTTGATCGTATATCTCTGATTATTTACTTAAGACAGAGTTATAGAAGTAGAATTATAGAGTTAAAGGGTTTGTGTATTTTTAAGGACCTTAGTACCTTTTGACAAATTTATCTTCAGACTTTTGAGCTCCCACTAGCAGTTCCTGAAAATACCCACCTCTTAACATCTTTGCCCACACTGAGTAGTATAATCTGCCTAATGTTTTGCCAGTTTTGTTACTGAAAATTACGGTCTGATTTTATTCCCATCTTAAAAATTCTTAGTGAGATTGCATATTATTTTCTTGTCTCTTGTTCATTTGCATCTATTCTTTTGTGAATTACTGGTTATGATCACTTAAAAGATTCTTATATAGAGTGAAATTACACATATCACCTTAAAGGAAATTCCTGTACAGGACCACTCATGAGCTTTCTCCTAGAGTCTGTGGCTTTAAGTCATGTAGTCTCAGACTTATAAATGGTTACTTTCACCTCTTGCCAGTGGCAAGAAAAATCCAGAACCCATAATCCTATTCTTTTTCACCTTATCTGATTTCACGAAAGCCTCTGACTCACTCAAACAATAGCTACTTTTGGAAGATGCCCATCAACACAAAGGTCCACCAACACGTCAACATTTATTTTCTCTGTGACACACTACAGCCCGAAATCTTTGACCAAATGTACACTTTCAGCCCCTTCAAGGGCATCTCACTAAAGTCAAAAAGGTTGGGTTTTCGTCTCAATGCTCCCTGACATTTCTTTTTCTGATGGTAAGTTATGTCACTAACCATCTTCTAGCATGAAGTTGAATCAGTCAGTGGGCAGTAAATCTGTGCTGATTCTGAGGGGAGAAGTAAAACCCACTCCAATCTAATCAAATTTAATCATCAGGCTCAAAAATGCTGCTGCTACTGCTGCTTTAATTTCAGTAACAGATCTTCACCCAACTGTCAACATCATTACCAAAACACATCAGAAAATTGGATGAAAGCGCAACACGTAGACAATCATAATCCCCCATCATCAATCTCTAGCTGTTCCCAGTTGACAATTCAGATTAGGGGAGAACCTCTAGGGGACACACTTGGTAAATCAACTTCACACAAGAACAATATTAACCCCAGAAACACCTCAATCGTATACATTCAGGCACCGGCCAACTGAATGACTCTTCATTTGAACAAAGTTACTGTCTTGCCTATCTGTTACGGGTGACATGACATAGCTAAGAGTTAAAGGAAGTTAGGGAGCTAATGCACATAAAAGTTTTTCAAATGCATAGAATAAATGAGCAAACAACTTTTGACAAGCAAAAGCCAGGGGCATTGAGCAATGGTGGCCAGTAGCAGTTTTGCTCATAAACCAGGTGGACTTTCAATTCTAGACTCCTGAGATGAACTATATATGCGTAGAGTAGTACTGAACATGCTCAGGAGGATACCAGAATTATGCTTTCAAGAATAAATGTCAAATGACCATGAGACATGCCAAGGGGCAATGGTGCTGTCCACCATGGGGAGGGAGCCCATCACTAGACTCCACTCAAAAAACCTCAGGGTGTTAGAGCTGAAAGGGACCTCTGAAATAATCTCATTCACCCACAAATACTTACTGAGCATCTACGTTGTGTCAGACACTGTGCTTACACTCAAGTAAACAGGTTCAGAGAGGTTAAATAATTTGTGCAAGGTCAGACAGATACTTAAAGCCAAGACATCCACTGAGAAACTAGCATTTCAATTTTTTATGACAAGAGATAGAAAAAGAATGTTTGACAGAAATGAGTTGCAGAACAAATAAATAATCCAAGACTGTCTTGGAGCCTGCCGAAAATAGAGAATACCTCTCTCTCCCTTTGTTGGCTGTGATCTTTGATCACAAAAAGATGGAAATTGCCAGATACCAAGATCCAAAAGTCAATTCACTCTTTCGTCTTTTTTTCCTATCAAAGGAAACATCAAGAATGACCACATTTCTCCTGCCACCTGCCTGAAAGTGTCAGGATGGTCCAGGACCCTGGACCTGGCAATGGCGTGAGGCTGGATGACAACGGACTTATCCATTCCTCTTGTTTGAATGAGTCTGGACACAACCAGGTGATCACATCAAAGTGGGAGTGGAGGTGTGGGGGTTGTTCTACCTATTCTAATGTTTCAATTTGGGGCCCACAGTATCATCCAAATATACATGTGTGCGCACACACACATGTGCACACACACACTTTTATTTTGGGGAATGTAAGGGCAAGCCTTTCCCCCATGTTAAGGGAAATTTACAAAGCAAGGAAGCATGACACCTATACAAGAGGCACTAAAGCAGGATTTGCTGATGGATGTTACGTGTTCTCTTGTTTTAGATTTGCAGCCCATCCTCTGCCCAAGGACACACATCCCCTTTAAGAATAACAGGTAAGAGTCACTGCCTGTTAAATCTCACCTCCTTCCAATGGGAGGGGGAAAGGCCTTACCTGGCCATGTCTATGGGATGAATTTGAGGGGGAAGTATTCTCAGGTTGTATGTAGTGGATTTTTCCAAAAGGGTCTTTAAAAGAAAGTCTAATTTTTAGGCTTAAAAACATGTTTCCACTATGGAGTGTGACTTTTAGATAATGTGATGGGCTACTTAATAAATATGCCAGAATATAGCCATGCAAATGAGTATCTTTCCCCTCCTAAGCAGTCATCCAGAGGTGCCAGATATTATATCAAGGCTGCTGCCATTGTCCCCGAGACTTTGGGAACTCTTTGGAAAATTTTCTCCAAATCAATCCCACTTTATTTAGAATAAGCATGATGGTGGCAGATCCTCATCCTGTGAGGCTGGATTTTATTTCTGGAAACAGTCAAAAGGCTTTTTGGCATTTGTAGCCAAGTCTAGTGAATAACCAGCTGATTGAGCTTGTAATGTTGTTTTGGGTCCAAATTGAGGCATAGTTATAAGGTCACGTGTTGTTGTGTGGCATGGAAACAGCCCCCCAAGGCCATTTCAGATGAGGAGGCTCAGCTCTGTTGGAGTGATGGCAGTGCCACTGGACCAGGTGTCTGACCTTCCAGAGGGCTGCCGAGAAGAGGAAAGCACTAATTTGGGCAGGCAATGTTCAGCAACTCATGTGAAAAGGAAACGGATTGGTAGGCTATGGAGAAGCTTGCTGATTCAAAGGGAAGGAAGGGTAGGGGCCGGGCTCAGAACAGACAGATCCGGAAGGAGCCAGAAACCTCTGACAGCCTAGCTCAGGTGCTTCCGAAAAAATGACTAAATTTCAAATGTTTGTTCCATCCTTGCATTGCTCTTCCTAGGATGACAGTGGCGGGGGACATTCCAATTGGATGTGCCCACCTCTTGGCTCTACTCCTTGGCATCTGGTGGAAGGACCTCCAGGGATCTTTTTGGCTTTTGTAGAGTACGGGCAGGATTCCCTGGTTACCTTTCCTCCAAAACTGCCCACAAAATGGGAGAAATAATTTCTCACGAGGCAGTGTGAGTGTTTTCAGGAAGAGAGAGAGTAAATACTAGGCACCAGAAAATGACAAACATGTACCATAGTCAAGTCCTGCTATTATTATTAACTAGAGGCTGGGTGCACGGATTAGTGCACCAATGGGGTCTCTCGTCCTGGCCTGCCAGGGATGAGCTGAAACCAGCAGTCCTACATCCCCTGAGGGATGTAGTAGTATGTGAAGCAGCAGGCGTCCAGGGAGTAGCCTGAGCCCAGGCCAGGCGCCAGGGTCATTCCTGCTCATCTGGGCCTCCGCTGTGCCTGCTGCTGCCACTGCTCTGTAGGGTCACTGCTGCTCTGCTGCAGTCTTTGCGCGCCCATCCTAGGGCGATACCAGCCCGCCCATGACTGAAAAGTGCCCATGACCAAGAAGCAGCTGGGGCTCAGGCCAACCAGTCCTGATGCTGGTCCTGATCCTGGTCCTGGTCTGGATGGGGGAGGGGCGTGCAGGAGGAGTGTCCGCAGGAGTGGCTAGCCAGCTATGAGCCAGGTGTCTGGCACCCCTTGGTCAGCTGAGCAGTGGTTCTGCTGTGGGAGTGCACTCCCAGGGGGCAGCTCCTGCACTGAGTGTCTTCCCTCTGGTGGTCAGTGTGCGTCATAGCTATCAGTTGACCGGTCACTTAGGCTTTTATATCTATAGGTACTTCTGCATAACGTTATGTGTAAGATTAAGCTTTGCTCTATTTGTCAACATTTTTATCGTTTTGTAAATTACAATGGCCTCCTTAGCCATTTCCGGTTTTATAAGCTGATGGAGACTTTCCCCTGTGTCTATTATTGCCTAAAAACTCCATGGGTCTGCGGTCTGGTCTCATCTTCTCCAGGCAGAGCCAGACTCTGACCCTCCCCCTCAAGCACTCACAAGTCCAGGGGACAAGCTAGGTTCTTCTCCTCTTCCCAATGAAGAGGACAGACGCTCTCCTGTCTGCATGTATGGCTGCCACAGCTGCATTGGGCAGTCACATGAAGCCACACTACGAGGCTATGACGATGGATGAGCTGGGGCAGGAGTGAGAACAGCCTTTGGTCAACCCAAAGGTACATTTGTCTCTGCAGAGTGCCAAGGTCCCCTGTGCAGACTGTGTGCAGCTGGTGAGAAAGCCAGCCTGTACAGGGGTAACCCATCCTGCACATGGGGGACGGCCATGTGCATGCACCAAGACCACTGTGAACATGCAAGGCCCCCTGGGCAGTGGCTGACTCACCCCCGCCCCCCACCCAGACAGTCGCTTACCCTGCATGAAGATAAGATCTCATTGTGAACTGCCAAGAGGTCTGGGGAACTCGTTTGACCTCCGACTTCCTGGCCAATAACTCACTATCTCCCTGTTGAGTTTCTCCAGGAAGTTCTCCCAAGCCAGAGTACCACCAGAGCCACAGAGCCAGCCTCCGACTCTAAAATGCTGTTTACGGAGGCCCTGAAAGCAATCGAAGCCTCAGTGCGTGGGGAAGGGGTGGGCCCTGGGAGAGAGGACGTGTGAGGGAAGATGCAGCTGTAACCCGGCTGGGAACACTAGGGTCTCATGTACGGGCCCAGGAATGGGAGGAGGGCTGCTTGGGGGCGAGCTGCACAGAGGGCAGGAAGCCCGGGTACACAAGCAGCCTGCCACCATGCAGCCTGCCACCATGCAGCCTGCCACCATGCAGCCTGCCACCAGGCAGCCTGCCACCATGCAGCCTGCCACTATGCAGCCTGCCACTATGCACGAGAGTGAAGGTAGAGGGCTGGAGCCGGAGGTCTCGGCGGGGACCCGCGCCTCTCTAAGCCTCAGTTTCCTAATCTGTAAAACCAGGGCAAGACTTCCCCTTAGTGGTTTGATCAGAGGTAATGGATGCAAACCGTCCAGCCCAGTGCGCACGCATGGCAGGCGCCTGGTGAAGGGCAGCCCTGCCTTCCGAGATGCCAACGTCACAGAGAGCAGTGCTTTCCGAACTTTGAGATTTCATGGCACAGCAAGCCTTGCCACACTCACGTGGGATTGCCAGTGTTTTATTTTGCCAACTCAGGACAATAAAAATCAACAACTACCACCTACTATGCGATAACCATAAAAATATTTTAATACAAGAAAATCTTAGAATTAAAGACATCAGTCCTGCAGATGGGATCTTTTTAGCTTATGAAAAAATTACATTATCTTTATTTAGTTAATTTTGCTACAAAGTGAAAACATCTCTGTTCTAGACTGGCGAGGCTCAGGAACCAGTGGCAAGGAGGAAAGAGTTTGGGTCTTGGAGCCAAATAGGCCATAATCTCCTCCCAGCTCTGTCCTTAATAACTGCATGACCTTTAGCAAGGGACCAGCCCTCTGGGTCTCACTTTCTTCCTTTATAAATTCGAAACAATAGCACCTCTGCAGATGAGAATACATGGAAAGGACAAAGCATAGAGTTTGATACATAGTAGGTGCTCATTAAATGCTAATGCCAGGCCCTCCCAAAATTTGAGATGACTGGGTCACTTTCAGTTTTTGAAACTCTTAGTATATTAAAAAATGGGGGGGGGGAGCTAAAACAGGATTGCCAAAATCATTCACATACTTTAAACAATATTTACATTAGAAAGAAATATTTGGAACACACCCACACACAAATACATATCCAACGCATCCAATGTGAATACATGGATAACTGGGCCCTAGTTATCTCCTTTCTAAACCACAGTTCTCATGGATGATGCTCTCCAAGAACTCTGACACTCCAGCTTTCCTCATCTCCTTTCTCTTTTGTTCTTTCCCCTGGCTGGAGTTCATCCAGAACATTTCCTCGGACCTCTCTACCATTAACTCGTAATTCTGATCATGCAAATTTCCTTGGAACTCTAGCTGGGGTCTTTTTTGCATCACTGGATCTCAATAGGTAGATATGAAATTGAGGGTTACAAAGGAAGAGAAATGGCTGCTAACGTGGATGATTTAACTGAGGGATTATCGGGTGACCTGGAAAGGGGAAGGGGTCTGTGCCTGAGGCCTCTGGGGGTGGTGAGGTGATAAAGGCTTCAATTTTTAATATACTAAGAGTCTCAAAAACTAGAAGTGACCCAGTCCTCTCAAATTCTGGCAAAGCTTTGTGAGATTTTCCCAAGTGGGGTGTGTGTGTGTGTATGTGTGTGCGCGCGCACGCACCTTGTTTCTCAATAGAAATTCAAATTTCCTGTTTCTTCGTTTATTGCTGAGTGCCCTGTGAGAATGTCAGCTCCATAAGAGCAGGGACCATGAATATCTTGCCCACTTCTGTGTCTCTAGTGTTGAATACAAGCGTGGACACACAGTAGGTGTTCAATGAATGTTTGCTGAGTAAGTGGCTGTAACGTTGCTGTGTGTATATGCTCAGCACTTTGCCCTCTTGGATCTAGGAACAGAAGCTGTTATATTTGGAGCATCCGCATTCTCCCTTTCCCATCCAGACAGTTTCCTTGAACCACAGGGATGGCCACATACCATTCAGAATCCTTCTCTTATAATTAATTGGAACTTTCTCTCTGGTGGTCAGGCTGGGAAGATACATGCCCAGAAGCTGCTGGTGGTTCTGACTCTAGGCTTAGGGAAGAAAAATGCTCTGAAATAATTACGCTGACAGGCCAAGATACAGAGGCAGGAATGAGAGGCGGAAAGTCAGGAAGAAAGGGAATCAGTTCATGTTTGGACTCTGTCTCCTGTCAGTCCTGACACCCCCATGCTGCCCTCAGGCCTGCTTTCTAGAGGCTCAGCTGATCAGACTGTCTTTGTTACGTGAGTTACCTCACATATCTCCACTAGATCCTCTCTCTTTTTTCTTTTTCCTGGGGAGGGGGAGAAGTTAACAAGTGTTAGTGTCTATTGCAATCAAAAGGATTCTGACTGTCCTGGCCAGTGTGGCTCATTTGGCTGGCACATTGTCCCATGCACCGAAGGGTCGTGGGTCTGATTCCCACGTCAAGGATTCTGTAGCACTTCATGAGTTGCAGGTTTGATCCCTAGTTGAGACAAGTGTGGAAGGCAACACATCGCTGTCTCTTTCTCTTTTCTCTCTTCCTTTTTCTAGAATTAATGAAAAATATGTCCTTGGGTGAGGATTAAGAAAAATAAAAAATAAAAGGAGAGTTCTGACTAATCCAGTTTGTTAAAGATGAGAATTGACCAGAAAGTAGCACTCACTTGTTTGCTGAAAGGTAAGACTGAATGATGGATGTGAGGTGAGATGATAAGAAATAATGACGATGGTCATGGTAGCTAATATTGAGCACTTTCCATGTTTCAGACACAGGACCAAGCACGGTGTGTCATTATTTTGCTTAACTGCTACCACAGAGCTATGAAGTAGGTTACTGTTATGACCTCTATAGATGAAGAAACCAAAACTTAGAACGCCAGGTGACTGGTTCTAAGGTCCCACAGCTAGGAAAAGAAGGAGCTGGAGTCTTAATGCAGGTTTTCATGACTCCATAATTTCCCTTCTATGTTCTAATTTTCCTCTCTTACCTCTCCCACTCCCCTGTTCTCTCATCCTTTCTCTATCTCTTGTCTGAAGTCTCTCATACTCTCTCATTTTAATGACCTTTCTCTGGCTCCTTTTAACCCCATTTTTTTTCAACAGTAAATGAGCACACAGTTTAAGACGGTGGTTTTTAACTCTTGTCAAGTATGAAGATATCTTCTTAATGTTAAAAAAATGTCCATATAATAGCAGCCATGTTTTATTGCCTATCGATAAAATGTCCATGCACAGATGAATTCTCAGATGCCTTGTAATAACTCTGTGATCTCTAGTTTGGCACCCGCTACTTTAAAATATACGGGAGAATCCATATAACCATCCCTCTTACTGCTACCTGGTTGGTTTATTATAATATAGAAAAGGCTTATAAATGCTACTACAGAGCTCTTTTTTTTTGCCCACCCTCTGCCTTCAGGCTACTAATTTCTTCAGAAATGTGGTCTTTTTATGCCTCTTTTAATATGTTTAATTATTTAAGAAGGCATGAACTATGGTACTTACATTTTATATATCACCTCTTGATTATTCAGGGGCTGATTAATTCATAGGTTGCCCCAGTCATGTCCTTTTTTTTTCTATCTCATTTGTTTTATTATTCCATTTCTTATTAGCGTCTTTTGGCAAGAATGGACAGTGGGATTGAGAAATGATCCTGGTTACAAATTATGGATTCTGAAAAAAGATTTGGTTGGAGGAAGTTGAATTCTTTCCCAAAGTATGAATTTCTTTAATTCATCAGGCATATTGATTCTCTCTGAGCACCGTGAAGGCAGGATTTGCTGTTGTTCACTACTGACCTCCAGGGCTCAGCAAGGTGCCTGGCAAATGGTAGCTTAATAAAAAAATTGTAGAATGAATGAATAAGAGCTGACTAACATAATAGGGGTAAATAAACTTCCTCTGAGGTGGGACATTGATTTATAGGAAACCCAGTAAAATACAAGACAACTTATTTTAGAATTGCATGTCCGCAGACAATACAATATAAAAATGTTTAAAGGACTGTGCTAAAAATTAACAACAGATGATACATAGTTCTAATTAAAAAACAAAAAATGATCCACAGTGCCGTATTATTTCATTGATGGAAAAGGTGACGAAAAGGGGACAGAGAGAGAGAGATACTGGGTTTTCTAAGATGAGGGTTGGTCTAGGTGTTACTGTTATGTTAGGCATTGCATAAACAATCACCTTCAACACACGAACAAATGAGCATTTAGTATATGCCACGTGCTGTGACAAACAATTTACATGCCTTATCTCATTTGTCTTTACCACAACCTAGGAAGTATTATTCTTTCATCAGCATTAGAAAGTAACTAGTGTCCCTGAAAATTGCTTTAAGGCTCTAGATTAAAAAAAGAATGTTAGATGCTTTTAAAAAAATTATTGATTTTTAAAGAGAGGGAAACATTGATGTGAGAGAGAAGCATGAATCTGTTGCCTCCCATACACGCCCAGACTGGTATTGAACCTGCAAACTAGAGATATGTCCTGACCAGGAATCAAACCTGTAACCTTTGGTGCATGGCCCACGCACCAACCAACTGACCATGCATAAACTTGTCTTTTTTTTTTCTTCCTAATTTTTAAGTTAAAGATTTATTTTCCCACAAAATGTTAGATATGTTTGAAAGATTGACTTAGACTTTAAATAATTTTTAGAAATTTGATTTTAGAGAGGAAGGGGAAGAGAGACAGAGAGATAAACATTGATCAGTTGCCTCCTCCCTACCACACTCTGACTAACTGGGAATAGAACCCACAACCTGGGTATGTGCCCTGACCAGGAATGAAAACCATGACCTTTCCATGTATGGGATGATGTTCCAAACAACAGAGCTACACCAGCAAGGGCTGACGTAGATTTTAGATACATCCTTGGAAATTGGAGATATTCGTTATGTCACCAGTTCTTGCCTTCCGACATTAACAAACTGTCTGCAAAGGAAACATTTATAATGATACTTGCCATACTTTTCAAAGTCTTCCTAATTTGTGGAAGCAAAATGGTTTGCATGTTGGTATTCAAGGTGGGAAGGACAGGGTTCAGCCTCTGTGCGGGTCCACAGATCCGGTGCTGTCCAGGAACCAGGTGCTGAAATGACGTTAACCAAGGCCTTTCCAAGATGGAGCAGTGGCCCATGGGACTTGGGGAAGTGCAGCCACTCTATAGGCTGGAGCAGCTGCAGCTTCCCAGACTCAGGAAGCAATGTGCAAACATGCTGGAGTGACTAGAATTATGATCTATCTTATTTGGAGGGGGTTGGAGAAAATGGCTAGATTTCTTCGCCCCCCGCTTCTTCCATACTTTGCTTTAGCTTGGAGGGAAGGATATGAGCAATAGATGACTGATGGAAAAGCATAATTTTTAAAAGGCTGGCATTTGTACAGCTGGGTAGTGGTGCATCGTGGAGCATTTCACTGCCTCTCTGAGGTGTTAAACAGGAGCCAGGAAGAACCAGGACTGGAGGCTCAATGATGGCAGTTCCTTGGGACTACTCAGTCCACAAACAATGACTGTGGATTCATGAAAGGGAAATCAACACAGACATAAGAGAAGATCAGACCTGTAACCTCATAGAGAAATTCCACACAAGGCGAAAAAGGCCTATTGCCACAATCTCCGATGAAATGCAGTGTTTATAAGAAACTGGAATATTCACTGGGCAATGAACCTGATAAATATACTGACCATGAAGGGAGCATCTCCTCTATAGCTCCTATGACATTCTGCTCTTTTATTTCCACATATGCCTTATCGCTCTCCTGACTAAGATGGTTTGAAGGAAGGGGATGTATTCTTGTGTCTACCAAAGCACTGAGCACATAGCTATGCACATGCAGGTAGGAATGTAGGATTTATTTACTGAATTGATAGATGCTGCTCTCAAACCTAAGGCTGTTTCAAGAGTATAGCTAATTCTTAATTTCTAAAATAACCTAAGATCTATCATCCATCCATAAGACTCTGGCCTATTTAATTTCATTCATTTACTGATTACTGACTATGTGCACAGGTGAGGAGAGAGTTCCTACCTTTAGGAGTCTGCAAGCTAAAGTGAGAGGGGAAATTTTTGAAATAATTCTTGGTCAATGTGTATATATAGAAAGTTTACTGCTTAATTAAATAACATTACGATATTTCTTTGTTTGAGGTCCTCCTTCCCCAATAGTATCTAGCTGGCAAAACTCCTCCAGAAACATAGGTTAATACTAATCACAGATCATCAACTGCTCTTACATATTCTTAAGAATCTGTGACTAGATTCTGTGACTAGACAGCCACAGACTCTCCCGTGGGGCAAGGTATAGTTATGCTCTGGTCTGCAACACACACCAGATAGGGTGGTTGCTCTGGCCTACAAAGGGGCTGCCTTTGCTTAAGTTTACAAGTCATTACTCTGGGCATTCAATGAGAGAAGAGGGTTGGGAGGGTTTTTTAGAGCATGCAAGTGCTCCCAGAACTAGAGAAGGGTTTCAGGAGACCTATAGGCCTGGGGACTTCAGGGATAAGAACCATGGCTTTGATGCCTTCAGGATCCTCTCTTCTACTTATTTATGGATGCCATTTCCATTCTCCCAGGTTCCTCATGGGTAAAAGACACGGATATAACCAGGGTGGTTTTGTGATATATCCTTACAAACTATGATTTAAGAACAAAGATAAAGGCAAAAAGTAGGGTTTAGAAAACAAGAATCTTCCCTCAACCCCTCCCTAAAAATGCCTCCCAACCAATTTCTTAAAAAAAGCAAGAATGCACTACCACAGTAGGATATTTCATAACAAGTCTCTTCGTTATTTATAGGAAGAAAAATATTAATGAAGATTAGGGCCTGAACAACACAATTAGAAAACTTAGCAGGCATATTATACAGAATAACAGTTACCTCTCACCATCTCTAGGACCCTCAGCAGGTCTCCAGGCCTCAATTTCCCCAACTGCAAAATGGGGACAACAATATCTACAATGTTTTCATCAAATCTGAGGTGTCATCAGTGATAAGACTCACCATTATTTTTCATATCTCTAAGGAAAAAAAATTAAATGCAAGATGCCAAGTGTAGGTCACATCTCAATTTCAGTTATGTTAAAACTAGGGGCCCGGTGCACAAAAATTTGTGCACTCGGGGTGCAGGGAGTCCCTCAGCCCGGCCTGTGCCCTCTCACAGTCTGGAACCCCTCAGTGGATGTCCTATGATGGCCCCAGTCTGCCAGGCGCCTTCTGTGTGTGTGTGTGTGTGTGTGTATGTGTGTGTGTGTGTCACCACTGGGGACCTGCCCCTAGCCACATCTGAGGCTTGGAGCAGGCACCCCCTCTATGATGATCTCTCAGACTCTTGCCCTCCCCTGCATGTTGTTCTCTTTATTGAGCGTGGCCAGGGTTGGGTGCGGCCTGCCTCCCAAGCTTGCCTACTGCCCATCTTCCTCCAGCCACCAGAAAGCAGGGAAAACCCCGCCTCATGGTCAGGCCAGCCTTTTCCTGCTCCCTGATCCCCGGAAGGGGTCTGGAGAGTCACCAAGCAGGACTCCAGCCCCCAAGAGCTTGCTTTCCCGCTTCCCAGTGGCCCCCAAAGGGCCACCGACCCTGCCACCTCCTACCCGCTCCCCGATGCCCCTCCAAGGGCCTGGGAAGCCCACCAAGCAGGCTGCCAACCCCCTGCCGCCTTTTACCCGCTTCGCGGTGCCCTCCAACCCTGCCGCCTCTTTCCCACTCACGGGTCCTAGGTCCTCCGCTGTCCCGCCCTGCAGCCGCTCTGTGCACTCGGGAGGTCCCTCAGCCCGGCCTGTGCCCTCTCGCAGTCTGGGACCCCTCGGGGGATGTCCACCTGCTGGCGTGCCTGACCAGCCTGGGTGAGGGGCTTTAAAGCTGCCCACAGCTCCCATTGCCCAACGTCCCAGCAAGGCTGGCTGGATGCTCCTATAATTGATGCTGTTCCTTTAAGGCGAGGCCTTTTACTAACGAATCCTCCTCTCTGCCTCACCTCGCAGCTTCTATAATGAAACAATTGTTACACTTAATTGTTGCAAATGTGCGTTTTTGCTTCAGGCCAAACAAAGGCTAAGGAGCCAGCAAGCAGGTAGTTTCGCTCTCCCTCCTGCTGCAACGGACGCTGCCTAAATGTTTACTCAGGTCCGTGAGTGGCGGCCGCCATGTTGGCTGGGCTAATTTGCATACAGCCGTTCTGATTGGCTGTGGGCGTCCCGGAGAAACGGTTAATTTTACTATTCCGCTTTTATTAGTTTATATGTGAAAAAAGTATTAATTTAGATTTAACTAAATACTACATACCATATGGGCAGCTATGATAGTTTAAAATGAGATGATGTAAGTAAAATATAAGACATATGTTCTTTTGCCTATAACTTTAGTCTGCAAACAGGTACACGAGGAAGTGCACGGTAAAAATCTGAAGTGGGGAATGTTTGTTTTAGCTTCTTCATATCACAGCATGTTTTCCTAGGTACCTGCACCAGCAAAGTAACCTCTTCCTCAGAGGGAAATTGTCATAACTATAGCATTCTTGAAAGAAAGTGACTCACCAGGTCAGGAGAAGATAGGAAAGAAGGGATATGTGAGGGAAAATGCAAGAAAGGGAGGCCACCCGAAGCAGAACTGATCCGCCTGGCCCGGGTGGCTCAGTGGTTAAGCGTTGACCTGTGAACCAGGAGGTCACGATTCGATTCCTGGTCAGGGCACATGCGAGGGTTGCAGGCTCGATCCCCAGTTGGGGGTGTGCAGGAGGCAGCCCATCAATGATTCCCTCTCATCATTGACGTTTCTCCCTCTCTCTCCCTCTCCCTTCATCTCTGAAATCAATAATATTGAAGTGATCTTGGGAGTGGAGATGGCATGTGCTTCAGAGAGAACTAGGAGGTGTGCTTGCAGTGGGGCAGGGGATGGAGGAAGGAAGGGGGGAGGCGGCCTGTGGGCTATAGGACTGTAAGGTGGGGAAAGTCGGCCTATTCTCCAGCCCACTGTGTGCCTGTGCCTTCTTTGGGAGCCTGAAGAGGGACTCAGGGGACAAGAAAGGTCTTCCAGCCAGCCCACAGTTTTAAAAAAAATGAGGAGAAGAGAGACTTAAAGGAAAGCAACCGGAGACAGGGCATACATCCATTTTCTGAATGGATGACAAAATCAGACTACCAAAAGCAGCTTTGCTTTTTCAGCAGAGGTAATTTTAGTCTTAATTGTATTACTATTTTGGAATGGCTTTTTATACCCTTCACTACTTTGTGAAAAATCCGTTTTTTTAAAAAATGTTATTAAAAAAAAATTAAAACAAACACAAAATCCAAATAAGCCTAAAGGTCTCCCTGACCTGGAGAGAGGCCTCCGCCCTCTGTGAGACAGACCTCGTACCACCTGTCCTTCCGAGGCCGTCCCCGTGGCTCTCATCCGACGTGGCTGTGTTTTTCCCACCAAGGGCAGCAAGAGCTTTAAGAGCTCCAAATCCCTTTCCCCACCTCCAACCATCCACCGCATCGGTGTCACACAGTGAGCGGCAGGGTGAATTAATACAGGTGGTCAGCAAGGAATAAAGTGTGATTTCAGGGATTCTCCCCCAAACATCACATGTTCCTAAGACAGGGGATTGCCATTGGTTAAAAATAATACTTGAGTTGGTGGTTTATTAGTCTTAAATATATTCTTTTAAATAATATGCTGTGGGTGGTTTATTTATGTTACTGCTGCGAAGTTATTAAAATAATATTATTAAATTCTCTGAGGTAATGGCCATCACCTCTCTGAAAAATGACACCAAGCACCCAACCTTTCCCTACTATATTAGTTTCTTATTGCTGCTGTAACAAATTACCCTGGGCTTAGAGGCATAAAATGATACAAATTGATTATTTCACAGTTCTGCATATTAGAAGGCCAACCTTGGCTTCCCCGTGCTGAGATCCAGGTCTTGTGTTCTAGAGGCTCTAGACCATAGGTGTAAATCTGTTTCTTTCCCTTTTTTAGGTTTAAAAGGTCACCCACATTCCCTGGCTTGTGGCCTCTTCCTCCACCTGTAAAGCCAGGAATGGTGGGTTGAGTCTTCCTCACATTGCATCAGTATGACCTCCTTTTCTGCTTCCCCTTTTCCACTTTAAGGATCCTGGGATTACATTGGTCCCACTGGGCTAATCCAGGATAACCTCCCCACATCCATTTCAAGGTCCTTAACTTAATTATGTCTGCAAAGTCTCCTTTGCCACGTAAGACAACACATTCATTGGTTCTGGGATCAGGACATGGCATCTTTGGAAGACCGATACTCTGACTACCTCATCTTGCTCTGAGCATGTGTGTGTGGCTTGGGTAATCACACAGAGGCCGCAGACCTTTGAGCTGTCTGTGACTTAGGGTGGGGGTGGAATTTTTGTCCATTGCTTTGGGTTGCCCAGGGCTGGAGAAAGGGTGGAAAACCAGCCATGCATTGTTTAGTAACCTTCTTAGAAGTTTTAAGAATGCGTTCAAGAGCCCTGGCTCCTGCTCCAGCTCATGTCTTATTAGTATTCAAAATCAGGGGCAGTCCCTGCCTAACCAAGCAGAAGAACTGGCACCCTTCCTCCCTCCCCCTCTTCGTTCTTCCATGATACCGACAACAAGGAATTCCAGGGTTAAAGGTGACCCATTTAAGAATTACATTTTTGCAGAGGAGTCTTTAGAGGAAGTTCTTCTAGCAGAACTTAGAAAGCACTAAAATTCCTCAATTCAGTTAACCGAAACCTGCTCCTTTTGCAGATGTAGAATGGGGTCCTTGTCCCTACCCACCTCTTGAACTAATGGATCTAAACTGATGAAGTTCAGACCCTGTAGCATATGCAGCTGTACATACAGTAGGTGCTTGAGCAGCACTTGAATTCAGTAATCCCAAAGCTCACCTTTTATTTCTAGGTTGTGAATAAATAGAAAAAGATTAAGACTGAAGAACATTTGACCACATGTGTTAAGATCTGAAACATACATGTCATTCCCAGCCTTTCCACTTATTGGTATTGATCCCAGAGAAATAGCTGCATATGTGTGTAAGGATGGGCATACAGCCATGTTTGTAATGGTCACAGATTACAGACTGTTTAAATGTTCCTTGAGGAGGGTAAAATGAATGTGGTACATTCACAGAGAGTAACTTAAAAAAATAAGCCACAGCTATATGTTTGAATCATGAACACATTATATAGTAAAAAAAGCAAGTTTGGAACAATATGAATCAGTTTGATTCCTCCAAAAATCATTATATATTTTATAAATATATATGTTACATAGAAATTCTAGAAGTATAAACACCAAACTGAAAACAGTTATTCTGGAAGGGGACAGGGATAGGCTCAGAGTAGGGGTCAGGGTTAGTAAAGGTAGATTTTTACTTTTATCTAGACCGTGCACATTTTTTTGCACTAAAATGTATTTAAGTGCTATCAAATATAAAATATATTTTAAATTAAAAAAGAAAGATGAATTAAATGAAATAATATAACATCTTAAGCTGTAGAAACCGGTGATCAAATCTATTAAAATGTTATATTTCACACAGCAGCAGTTAGAACTGGAAGTTCAAAACAATTTCTCCTATTTCGTTAGAAATGTGTATATATATATCTATACTACATATATCTAAATATATTTATATAGATGTTACATCTACCTACTACATACATACTATATATGTTATATCTACATATGTTTCATCTACCTATATATACTTATAATAAAATGTGTAAATACTGCTTGGGTTAAATCACAGGCAAATATCTTATTCTTTATCTTTGTTTTTATTATTTATCATGGAAAAATATCTCCTATGTAATTATGATTAATATGGTAATTGAGTACAATTTTCCTTTTAAATAATTCAATTAACTTTAGTAAATTAAAAAAGTTTTCTGACATAGTTGCAAAGAAATTAAGAAAAAAATGAAACACAGCTTTTGATACGTAGCATCCCTTTAAATGAAATCCTTCCAAGTGTGAAGAATGCATTAAGATTTTATCAAATGAATGCTCTTTGTGGAAAAAAAAAAAAGATCTAAGTTGTGATTTAAAGTTTACAACCACTACAATCTTTCCATTTGAGCAAAACTCCTGTTGGAAACTGACAAGGTAGGGAGGGTTACCTCAGCCCTCTGGGGATATTCCAGGAAAAAAAGCTGCTCTAAAGGAACTGTGCAAGGTTGACACCAACAGGAATTCCGTTCCAGATGACATGAGACTGAAGATGGGGTGTTTAGTTCCACTGATAAAAGGGGAACCAGTCCTGAGGATCCTCCACGGTCTGTGCATGCGCACATTTCTCTGGGAGTGACCAAACCCTCCCCTGACTCTGCAGGGTGGATGCTGTGAACAGATTGCAATCACGCACCTGCCGGTCGATGGATAAGCTCTCCACATGCAGTGACACTCGCCCAGCTGAGGTTCGGGGAGCAGAGCTGACCCATTCCTCCCCGCCTCCCCACAGAACAAAGGGTGGTCATTTTCTGCTCCTCCCAGAACCAGTTGTATGCACACACCGTCCATCACAATTAACTTAAGAATCAGAAACACAATACAAACTCACCCACAGCATGCTCAGAATCAATGCCGTCAATACCCAGAACGAGGCTACTGAAAAAGCAGAACAAAACAAACCTATTCCAAGAGTAAATACTCAAAGCAACAGACACACTACAAGGTCAGCAAATCCAAGGCAAGTTCAAGTGTGGGCACCTTGTAAACAGAAGAGCTGGACATTATCCCAGGAGGAAAACGTAAATGCCTCCTGGGGCCAGCGAATGGGAAGGTCTGTAAGATTATAACAGAGGGTGAGCCACTATTGAGCTGGACTGCAGGTGCCCCAGGTAAAAGCATTCACACTCTATTTTTTAAAATTTCAATCCCTGCTACATGATTCTTAAGCAGAGAGTCTAAAATCAAACAGAGAAGAAACAGAGTTAAATATGGGTGTAGAGTAGATGAAATAGAACAAAAGTCAGTCAGAAGTGTTGCCAAGGAGCGCATAGGGAATGAGAGGCAGGGCAGTGATCCTCGCTGCCGCTATTTGAAAGGATGGTGGCCTCTGGTTTATATCTTCAAAGGCAACAGCAAAACTAAAGTTAAAAGAAATGGCTTACTAAGCTCTACTATGAGGGATTCAGATTAGTCGAATAGAGTCTTGACATAAGGAATTGAGCTGGATGACAGAAAGATTGCACACATTCTTATGGAAGGCTCTAAATACCTACAGGGAGCCTCCAAAACTATAGGTGTGGCCCAATTGGAAGGCAAGGCAGGGGTGAACCGAATGACCTCCCAAGGTCCTGATTTAAATACGTCTATATAGTCAACCCGTGGTTATCCGGCCCAAAGAGGAAGACAGTGACAAATCGTCCTAAGCTATAGATAATAAAAAGTTATATTTGCCTGGGGAATGTATTTTGGTACTTAAATTAGAACGTGACTTTCCGATGCCCTGAGAACTCACAATGCTTCATAACAGTCACAAAGAAGGCCTGACCTGGAGCTGGGAGGCTGCCCAATTTTGCCATCTTTTCCTCCATGTAACTCCTCTTCTTTGCTGGGATGAGCAGTATCATCTTTCAGAACAACACCCAGCAACCCAGGCTTCCTCAGACAGGGGCTGCCCATATCACCCCGGCCCTGGGAGAAGAGATGGGATCTTTCCCTGATCTCAGGATGATCCAGGATCAAGACCCAGGATGGTCTGGTTCTGGTTTCCAGAGGATGGGTCCAAAGGGCTACCCAACCCACAGTCAGCAGCAAGCTGGACACAAACACCTACTCTAGGCCGGTCACACATGATGGCCTAACTTCTCTACCTTAGAGGACACAAAAGCCAATTTCTGGAGAAAAAGAGCAAAAGACTTAGTTGAAAAGGGAGGTGAAACCAATGCCTGGCATTTGGAAAGAAAGAAAGAAAGAAGCTGCACACGGGGAAGTGCTGTGGCAGCCAGTGCTCATTGAAGGATGGCGGGATAGAGACCTGTACTCAAAGCCCCCTGTCCAGGGAGAAAGGAGAGCATGCTCACAGTAGTAACTTGTGGGCCCAGGAGGAGGGGCGCATGGTTACCTGCTGTTCTCTGTCCTCTGTCAGGCCTTAGGCTCTACAGGGGGAGGCTGGTGTTACCTAGCAGGAAGCAGGGCCAACCAGAACATCTTGAATGCATGGAAGTCCTTTAACCAGAGACTCTGGCGGAGTGGTACATGGCTGCAGGAGGCAGGACTGGGTCAGGAGTACTTCTCTCTGGTTCAGAGTGTGACTGGGTAGTTGCAGGAACATAGACAAGATGCTTGGCATCAACCCTGCTCGGGTCACTTCAGGCCATAAGGGTCTTTCTATTTTTCCTTTCTCTACCACACTCTGCTCTTTAGTTTTTCCTTCTGAAAGCCCAGACTTGTGCTGATTTAAATGTGGCTGTACAATTAAAATGAAATAAAATTTACAGTGCAGTTCCTCAGTCACAGCAGGCATATTTCAAGTGCTCAACCATCACAGGTGTTCAGTGGATTCCATATTGGACAGTACCAACACAGAACAACTACATCATCACACAAATTTCCACTGGATGGTGTGCTAATCCAGACTTTTAGGTCTAGAATGTAGTTCCTTCCACTCTTCACAGGGCAGAAGAAAGAAACAGAAAGAAGAAATACACTTTATAAAGTATCTGTTTTATACAGCATCACTACTGATCTTCACCACTGTCCTGTGTGTAGGTGGGGATTTCAACATGTTTCAAAGGGCCCATTGTGGGCTATAAGACTATAAGGTGAGGAGGTCAGCCTATTCTCCAGCCATACCTTGTGGGAACTACATAGCTAAATTCTTTGCACAAGGCTCACAGCTATTGGATGATATGGTTAGAATTTAAACCAGGTCTTCCATTTCTAAGGTCAATGCTTTCTACTGGTACATGCAACTGCTACAAGGATGTTACCTGCTAGTTACTTTGGTCAGTGCTGCCATAAAAGCTCAGGTCTCCAAGAAGAAAGCTGACAGCTCCCTGTAGTGCTTTTTATGGATTAAACTAGTGGCCAGTGCACGAAATTCATGCACATTAAAAGGGAATTAATTAGAGGAAAAATTTTAATATTGCTATTTGCCCTTTTTCTGTAATAGAAGTGTCCGGCTGGCCCCTCCCCCATTGGGCAACACCAAGACCCAGTCGGCCTCACCCCCATCAAGCACTGCCAGGCCGGGGACACAGCTTCAGGTCCCCTGGTCTCAGTGCCAAGGCAGGAGGCGTGTGGCCTCAGGTCCCCCTCCCTGGCCCAGCACCATGCAGCCTCATGTCCCTGCTGATTGGTCGTTATGGCATTATGGCATGATGACCATTTGCATATTAGCCTTTTATTATTAAGAGCAGAGGCCCAGTGCACAAAATTCGTGCACGGGTGTGGGGGGGTGTCCCTCAGCCCAGCCTGCGCCCTCTCCAATCTGGGACCCCTCAGGGGATGTCCGACTGCCAGTTTAGACCTGATCCCTGGACATTCCTCTTACAATCTGGGACTGCTAGCTCCCAACTGCCTGCCTGCCTGTTTGCCTATCTGATTGCCCCTAACTGCTTCTGCCTGCCAGTCTGATCACCCCCTAACAATCCCCTGCCAGCCTGATCGATGCCTAACTGCTCCTCTGCCAGCCCAGTCATCCCCAACTGCCCTTTCCTGCCAGCCCAGTCACCTCCAACTGCCCTCCCCTGCTGGCCCAGTAACCTCCAACTGCCCTCCCCTGCTGGCCCATTCACCCCCAACTGCCCTCCCCTGCTGGCCCAGTCACCCCCAAATGCCCTCCCCTGCCGGCTCAGTCACCCCCCAACTGCTCTCCCCTGCGGCCATCTTGTGATTGTGGGTGCTGCCATCGTTGAGGGTATGATAGTCAATTAGCATATTCCCCCCTTATTGGCTGTGGGCATCACCATCCTTGAGGGTGTGGCAGTCAATTAGCATATTCCCTCCTTATTGGCTATGGGCGCCACCATCTTTGTGATGGGACAATTAGCATATTCCCTCTTTATTAGATAGGATGATTTTTGAAGTGATAACCAAACTTTGTACAATATATTTTAGCAGCTGTTGAGTTGGGGAGCTTTGGAGTTCAAATACTGACTTGTCTACTTACTATTTACTTGACAGAAGGCATGCCACTCATCATCTTTGAACCCAAAACTCCTCTTCTCTAAATGGGGATGATAGTAACTTACTTTATAGTGTTGTCAGGAAGATTAAATAAGGCATGTGAAAGGCTCAGCACAGAGCCTGGCACATATTAGTGCTCAGTACATAATAATTATTAATGTAATTGGCAGAATTTATAATGCACTGTCACATGCAATAAATGGCCTACTGATGGAGGCTTCTGGGCGAGAAGGCATTACAGTCCCCATTCTTACAGATGATCTGAATCTCAGCAAATAAGGGAATGATCAAAACCATGCAACTAGAAAGTTGTAGATGTAGGGCATGAACTCAAGTTATTTGGATTCCAAATCCTATGCTCTTCTGGCTACACAATGTTGCTTCTCAGGAGAGAAAGGAGCAGTGGGACCAGGGCATGTTTTAGAGGAAGTTTAGCTATCCCTCCTAATTCGATCTTCCTCCCTTCTTTGAAATGGACAATTAATGTTTCCGTAGAGTTATGTAAAATACTGTGCAAAGGCAGACTGAGTATCCCCGTCTCTTAATTGTCACCATTAAGCCCCTCTTACAGAGATTCTAGAATTCTACTGATAAGGAAGTAACTACACCTGCATAACTAAGGATATGAAGAGAGTACCTGGAAGCAAAGCATTTAAATTTTCTCCCTGGAAAGTGTGGAATGAACACCTTTCTTGAATCTACCCTCCAAAGGCCCAGAAGTAGCATACCAGCATCCACTGAGCCCAGTGAGGACCTGTGAGTGAGAATGTGTGTTGGTGCAAGCCACTGGATTTTGGAGTTGTTACTCGGCCTTATCCCAGTAAAAGCTGACTAATGTATCTATCAAGCTCAAGGTGAGAGGCACTTACCCTGCCACGACGATCTCAAAGTCCCCGTCATGGTCCACATCAGTAACTGCCACACCATAGTTGAGCTGGGTGGGGTTGCTGTCATAGTCAGGGGGCAGAACCGAATTGGTGACTGCCGTGAACATAGGTTCAGCTCGCTGGGACCCCTCGGTCGGGGGGAGAAACCACAGCAGCAGCAGGAACGGAAACATCCTGAACATCTGAAACCAGAAGTTACAAATGTTACTGAAACATAGAGTCAAAGCAGCCCAGGAAAATCTAACCCCTGGTAGACCCTGAAGAGCCTTTCTCCCCTGTTCACCAAGGGCCTGGCAATTCCTAGACTGTCACTTCCCCACAAGACTGCTCTGACCTCCCTCTTTAAAACTGCATCCTGCCCCCATCACGCCTGGTCACCTTTACGCTGCCCTGCCTTTCCGTTTTCTATGGCACCTATCACTATATGACATACTGTGTGACACATTCATTCATCTTGTCTATCGTTTGTTGTCTGTCTCCCTCTGCTAGCATGTACGCTCCACTAGGGCAAGAATCTTTGTCTGTTTTGTTCATTTGTGTACCCTAAGCCAAGGACAACATCTGATACACAACAGGCCCTTAATAGATATTTGTTGAGTGGGTGAATGAAGGAAGGGGATATAGACTATAAATATACTGGCATCTCCCTTGCTCTGGAAGGAAGGTTGGAAGAATGAAGAAAATAACAGCTTCTAAGCGGTCCAGGGGTGGGTGAGACCCCCACGAGTGTCCAGGTCTAGAACAGCAGCGAGGCGTGAGGATTATCTTTCTGTGGACCATACCCCATAGGTAGTCTGCAGGGAACCTGACTTAGCAAGTTTCCTGGCCATGGCCCTTCTCTAGACAGCTGGCCATGGCCTCCAGACCAGCAAGGAGGCAGTTAGGGAATGCATCCCAGCAGGACCTGGCGGGCAGCACATCATTCACTTGGAGAAATTAAAGTGTTTTATTATAAATTAATTATGTATAATCCATTGTATAATTCATTATTATATCGCTAACATAACTCAGGGTGTTGCCGAGCAGCCTGGGGCCATGGGAGCCTGTGGCACACGCCCAGGAGACAGATGAGAATGGCCAAGGAGCTAGAAGGACTCCACCCTCTCCTCGCTGGCAAGGGAGACACTCAGAGCTACAGATGGCACCACCCTGAGACTCTGCCCGCAGGCTTCGAATCAGAACCACAGAGCGTTGTTGAAAAGGCTCTGCTGGCACGAGGCCCGCACAGGCTGAGCAGGTCCACTCCCGCAGGCAAGGTGGTGCCTCCCTCCTTCCGAAGGCAGCAAACGCCTCCTGATGGAACTTTTCCTGCTGCCTTGTCAGTGCGGCTGGCAGCCGAGAGCAAGGCTGGGAGTGGCTGATATCTTAATGAAGAGAAGATCTGAAGACTGACTCCCCATTATGGAGACGCATGCGCCTGCCAGCAAATAAGCTTGCTCCAGTTCAGGACTCAGAGATGAACGTGAAGGGCCCACGCACTTCAGAGCTCGGAAGCCTCCTCACCACCTCGTGGGAGAGGCTGGAGAGACAGGGGCAGGGTTCCAGCAGCAGGGCAGAAGCTGACCTCGGCGAGCTTTCGTGGGAAGGAGGTTCCTGGAGTGTCCTCATACAGCACATGTTGCTGTTGCGCAATCACAGTGAGGTCAGTCCAAATTACAGAAACGTCTGAACAAGACAGCATCTTCTACCGGGCTGGCTAATTACCAAAGGCAAACGCGTAGCTGGGAGAGTTTGCAGCTCGGCAGGAAGTTTGGTTGGCTAAAGGAAACTCATAATTGGATTAATGAGCAGCTGGAGGGGTCGGAAATGAGAAGCTAAAGAGTATTTACTAACCCGTGCAGACATGCTGCCATGTAGTGAGGATCTGAAGGTCACTCGGCTTTTCAAGGTATGACCTCTATTGTAGGGATGGCAAAAGCGTTTCAACTTGAGATCCAAATCCAATTGATTGGCAGTGGCTTGAAAGAGCACTGTGATCAGCTTACAGCGTTTGCAATGGGCATGAAAGAGAAAAGTGGTCTCGGGAAGGCCTTCCGGAAGCTAGTTTGTTCCTTCTGGCACCATACCTGCAATTTGGGTCACTGCCCCCCTGGGAGGCAGGCCCTGTTAGGGTGACACCAGTGTCTGGTAGAAATTTTCTATTGAAGGCCAGGAGGGGTGAGAACCATGATCCAGCTTCTTGATTTTTACCTTTTCTGTGAAAGTTAGAGCTCTTAATTTGTAAGTGGGCATTTTCCCACCACTTTGTGGTAGCGTTCGAAACACTTTCCTTTGTGCAGGGGAACATTACAAAACTTGCACATGTACCGCGAGCGGCACACACACGACAACGACGTAAAACATTTTTATTTTTGCCGGTTCCAAGGTATGTTTCCTCATGTCCATTGACAGTCTCCCTGGTGGATCCGATTTTACTCATTTCCCGCAAAAAATGTGTTTTAATTAAAGGAGCCGTATGAAAGAAGTAACTACTCCTATCCATGTCTAGAAAAATAACCTAAAGCAAGATAAAAAAAAGAAATACTACCCCCATGGGCTGACCCCTACTTTGCTTGGTGACCTTGAGCGCAAGCCATAGTCTCACTGGGTCCCAGCTTTCTTCTCCAAAATGAAAGTTTGGGACTAGATCTCTGAAGTTCTTTTTCACCTCTAAAATTCTATAATGGATTAAAGCAGCCATTCTCAACCTGTGGGTCGCAACCCCTTTGGGGGTCGAACGACCCTTTCACAGGGGTCGCCTAAGACCATCCTGCATATCAGATATTTACATGATGATTCATAACAGCAGCAACAATACAGTTATGAAGTAGCAATGAAAATAATTTTATGGTTGGGTCACAACATGAGGAACTGTATTTAAAGGGCCAGAAGGTTGAGAATCACTGGATTAAAGGATCGAAAAAGAAAAATCTTCATTGGTTTTTCTCCCCGGTTTCTTCTGTAAACTTCAGACCAACCTGTGGGTTTTCCCTTTCTGAGCATATGAGACATATTTTGAATTCAATAGCTTTTCAGCAGTTCCCTCATGGGGGCCAAGGCCAGAGAGGGACCAACCACCATTGATGTGGAACCTCAAGTCACCTGTCCTGGGCAGAGCATGCATGGCCTCCTCCAGGGGGCTGGGTGAGGGTCGGCAGGGAGGGCATACACTTTGCATTTCCATCCTCTGCCCTGACAGAGGCACCGGATGCACCCACTGGGGCTGCTCAGTGCTGGCTAGTTAGAGGGTGAGCCGTGGGCCTGTGCTGATGGTGAAAAAGGAAACAGTGATGGTGAGGAAACTTAGGAAAAGGTCTGTAAATATCCACCCTCTGCTTTCAGGGCTCAGATGAAGGAACTCATTGAAACGCAACTCGACGTCCTGGCTGCTCAGAACGGTCCCCACACCTGCATCAGGGAGTTTGTTCAAATGCTGAATCTTGGGCCTCACCCCAGACCTACTAAATCAGAATATGCGTTTTAATAAGATTTCGGGTGATTCAAATGCAACGTGTCATACAGTTATTTAAAAACTGTTCCTTGCTTAAAGCAATGCTTCTCAAATTGTAACCTGCTTACAAGTCACTAGAGGATCTTGGTAAAATGCAAATATTTTATTTTTACATTTATGAACGCTGGGGACAGTGAAACCAGGAAGGGCTTAGGATAGCAACGGCAGAGGGCCTCGGTGCTGCTCTGCTTTGGCTCCCTAGAAGAGTTACGGGAAAGAATGAGTGCAGGCGGGACTGCTTTGGCTCACTGGGAAGTCAGGGAAAAGGGGGTCTTGGAGACAGGTTCAGGGGGTCAGCCTGGGACGAGCTGCCACTTCTCATTGCTTCCTGGTTGCAAGTCTCGTGGGGACCCCTAGAATTTAGGAGATGCTTGCCTGAGAGGGTTTGGGCATACTCTTGGGAGGAAGAGCTCCGTAAAATGCAAATTCTGATTTGGTAGGTCTGGGGTGGGGCTCGAGATTCTGCATTCTAACAAGCTGTCAGGGGATGCCCAGGCTGCTGGTCTGCAGGCTTCCCTCACAGCAGCAAGGCTAGACCAACGGTTCTACACCCGAGCTGACCAACAGGACCACCTGGGGAGTATTTAGAAATATGCTGCTGCCCAGGTCCTTCAGCCTTAACTGGGTGGGTGGGGCGTGTGTGGGGGGGTGGGGGGTTGCCTGCTGCCTATTTTTAGAAACTTCCTAGATGATGTTGATGGGCAGCCTGGGGCTGAGAACCACCTCCCCAGACGCATGGTCCCCAGATGGGAGTGTAAGTTGCAATCTGATTTGAAGTGAAAAATGTTTCTGCTACTAAAATTCATCACCAGCTTGTTGAAGTATATGAAGAAAATCTATTTAGCTAGAGAGCGTCCAAGGAGGAGGCGGAATAGGGAGTTTGGGGAAGAAAGCAGAGCAGAACGGGGCTGCCGGGGCAGCAGGGCAGTGGGGACCCCGAGTGACCTCTCCTTTACCATGGCTGGCTCGGGGAACCTCCACTCACATCCCTGTGAACATCGGAGTCTTTCAGAAGAAAGGTTAAAAATAGATTTAAAAAGTAGGTTGGACTGAACTTTGTTGTCCTGAATGCACGTGTGTCTAGCACCTGCATCTGAGCGCGGTGAGCAGTGCTCGCCCGCACCAGCGTAGTAAAGAGTATAGGTGTGTGGGGAGGACATCCAGGGCAGAGCAGCCTGCAGGGGGCGAGGCTACACATCCAGAGCGTGGGCAGAGGGGTGCAGGGCCAGCGTGCCAGCGCCCCAGTAAGGAAAGTGCTCTGCTCCTGCAGGGGAGACGGGGGAGGGGACAAAGAGGGGTCTCAACCAAGGCGAGCGATGGTAGGACTTGTGTTTCAGGCAGTGAGAAGAACTGCTTTGCAGTAATAATTTCTTTAAAATGCTCTCTAAGCAAACTTCTCGAACACGCCTCAGTGAGATGAAGAGAGAAAAAATAAAACCCAAAGCCTGGCGTCAGGGACCTGAGTTTGGATCTTAGCTCCACCATGAACTCCCTGGTGACCCTGGGTATGTTCCTTAGTCATTTTGATCGTCAGAGTCCTTAACTGTAACATGGGAACCCGCCGTACCAAGGTTCCTAGGGTTAAGTGAGCTAGTGAAGGCCTCAGGGATTGGGGGCGGGGGCGGGGGGCAGGCAAGAGGGTGCTCACGGCGTGCCTTCTCTCCTTCCACAGATTGTGCTAAGGTTAGAGAGCCTTTAGACACTGGCTGTGGGTCACATGCAGCCAAACTCAGTTTTCTGTGGCCGCGGGACTTTCCTGAATTGGGTCTGAAAACTGGTAACCAAGCAACCTAGATCTCTGATGTGGGGCCAGGCAGCTGTGGGGAGAGGCTTCCAGGGCAATTTCCAGGGCAAGCAGTTATTTAGCAATTATCGAAAGAGCCAAGGACACCACCTTGAGCGCTCACAAAGGCGACAGCCCTGAATGCTTCAGATACTAGGAATGAGCAGGGGGCACAGAGCCTTTCCAGACGCTGACGGAGGGCAGGGGCTCGCGGGCCAGAGGCAGCTGCAGGAGCGGCCCGCCCTGGACCCTGCACCCTGCACGTGCTGGCCTCCAGATCTGCACAGAGACCCACAGAGCAATGCCCAGAATGAAGGCATCCAGGAGAGGAGCTACGCGAAGCTGCCCTGGCTCAGTGGCTCACAGCTCACTTCCTGTGGACCCCCGACGAGCCGGGACTGTGCTCAGCAGCACAGGGGTCACAGGGAGAAAGCTAGTCAACATTTGCCATAGAGTCAGGGGTGCTGTGGAGGAGGGAGCATGGATATGTAAATTAGCTGGGAGAGGCTTCCTCGAGGCAGGGGTATAGCTAAACCTCAAAGGATGCTCAGAAGTTAGCTGGACAGGAAAGGCAGGCGGAGGAGAGGAGAAGGAAGAGAAGATAGGGAGCAGACTCCTCAAAGGTCTGAGGAGCCAGCTGTTACCCCAATGTGCCCTTCTAGCTCTGCCTATTTAAAGGCCCTGATTCCTGGGAGGAGAGTGAGGGGGAAGCGTTCATTTCCCATCCCCACTCCTCGGGTTTCAACCCAGAGGGACTTTCATTAGACCAGAGCAGTGGTTCTCAACCAAGGGTGACTTCGCTCCCCCTCCCTCCCAACCCCTAACATCTGTCAATATCTGCAGACACTTTTGGTTGCCATAGCCAGGGAAAGGGGGGTGCCGCTGGCATCTAGTGGGTAGAGGCCAGGAATGCTGCCAAATATCCTACGATGCACAGGGCAGCCCCATAACGAAGGATGATCCGGCCCAAAATGTCAAGAATGCCAAGAGTGAGGGACCTGGATTAGTCAAACATTCTGGCCTCCTTCCTTCCCTTCCACTCACCTCCCCAGGGCAGGAGCAGGGACTCATCATCTGGCCAGTGTGGAAGAAGTGGGCATGGAGAGCCCTTTCTCACCTGCCTCCCTGCAGACCACTCTCTGCCACGTGCTGAGCTTGGCCAGGCAGGGTCAGCCCGCCCCCACCCACCAGCAGCGTTGCAGCTGGAGGTGCAGGCCCAGCAGCGGGCCCCATGGACCCCACTCCAGAGCCCAGCCTTCCAAACAGCTGTATCTGTAATGATGCATTTTAATCTCCATCTGCCCGAGCCCCTCCTCGCTCCTCCCTTCTCCCTCCCCCTTCTTCTCTCCCCATTGGTCCTGATTCTGAAGGGAAGAGGGATGCTATTCCCTGGGCCCCTTCAAATCCCAACACTGCCACTCAGGTTGGAAATCTGGTGTCACATTTGGCACTTGCTTCTTCCTCATTCTCTGCAACCACTGGCTCACTGGGTCAATTCTGCTTCATGAATCTCTCTCAGAACTGCCCCATTTTCTGTCCCCACTGCCCAGGATTTGCACCTCTGTCCTTCACCCGACAACAGCAATACTTGCCAACTGCTCCCTCCTCCTCCTCTCACCTCACTTCCGCACGGCTATCAGAGCTCCCTTCCCAAAGCTCAGAGCTGATTGTGTCACTCTTTAGCCTAACTCATGGGACCCTGTACACAAGACAAACGGGAATTTTTACTGCAATTTCATGTAACAAGCCTATATGAGGAATAGTTCATGTGACAAGTACTGTACTATGTGAGGAATGGGTACAAGTGATAACACCTACCATATGCGCCAGATATCACTGTAACCCTTCATATGAATTTAATCTTCATAGTAACCTTGTGAGGTAGATATTACTATTGTCCCCATTTTGTATTAGAGAAAACGAAGGCACAGAGAGGTTATGTAACTTGCTCAAGGTCACACAGCTAGTACATGGTGGGGCCAGGGTTTGTGCCCAAGCCATTTGGCTCTAGAATTGGTATTCTTGGACACTAAACAGTCTCTCTCACTACTTAAACCATGTAAGATGGGAAGACAGTGGAAGAAGCAAGCACCTCTGCTTGGGGCATCAGGGGAAGGCCTAAGAGAGAGGTGGTGGTGAGCTGGCCAGAGGGATAAGGTGGAGAAAGTGTTCCAGGCTGAGGAGCCAGTATATGCACAGTGGCCGAGCAGAATTGTGTGGTGCAATGAGGCTCTGTGCAGCTGGAGTGTGCGATGGGGGCAGGACAACTAGTAGAAGGAGTGTGGCTTAGGAGGCTGGAAAGGGCTGTGGAGGCCTCCTGAGAAACACGAGTCAGAAGATTAGAGAATGACCAGGCAAGAGCGGTATGTAGGAAAGAACATTGTAGCAAAAGGGTGTGAACAAGGCCATGGGGGGTGGGACTAGAAGCAAATGCTGTGGCTGCCATTCAGTCATTCACTCACTTACTCATTCATTCATTCCATACCCTTATGTACCTACTCTCTGCCAGACACTGTTCTGAATGCTGGGAAAACAGCAAGAATAAAATTAAGTCCTTGCCCCCGGGGAGTGTACATTCTAATGTCTCAATTGCTGGCATAGTCACTGGTGTTTCTCCATCCTGTCCCCGTCCTGGTCCTCTGCATTGCCAGCCTGGAAGACAAATGCTAGACCTTCTGCACCTTCCCACCTCCCGGGGCCACCATGACCTATGCATCTTCCCAGCGCCGAGGAAGTACAAGGCTCTTCCCCTCTACCTGGAGAGGTCCAGGCAGCCTGCAGCTGCACTCAGACAGAGAGGAGACTTGGTCCTGCTCCAGAAAAGGCAGATGAAAACTCAAGGGACCCAGGCTAGGAGGTGCCACTGAGACCAGCAGGCTAATGAAATGGCATTTTTGAAAGCGAGAGGACAAATGCAGACTCCTAGCCTTATGCACAAGGCATGGCAGGTCCTTAATAAGTTTTATTAACTGCTCAGCCTTTCTCATCTGTAAACGGGGAAATGAAATGAGACAGTGTTAAGTGCTGAGCACAGTGCCTGGCAAACAGAAAGCCCATACCTGGTAGGCAGCAGCAGCATCAACAATCAGACTGTTACTACAGCTAATCAATGTTGGTTGAATGAATGAAGGCATCTCGGGAGGTGGAGTCCAGGCCCACCAGGTGCTCCCCTTCCAGGAGTAGCTGCCAAATGCTGAATGGAAAGCAAGGGCCTGTAAGACTTTGAAGAATAGGCTTGCTTCTGTTTCTAATTTGTCTAGGAACCTAGCGGAGTTCTTTGACTTTCAAAATACTGCTTTTCAAACGAGGAACCCCTCAGTTTACTGTAATACACACATTCATTCTTCAAGCATTTTGTAGGTGCCTGTGGGCCAGGTTGGAAATGATAAATAAGACATGGCTTCTGAAGCCAAAGAGCCTGCAGTCTACCAGGAGTGAGTCACAACACAAGGAGACGTTCAGAGCAGGAACAGGCACGAAGTCCAGACGAAGCCCATAGGAAGGAGGCATGAACTGGCGAGGTGGGTGGGACGGGCTTGTAGGAAGGGCTCCCTGGAGAAGGGGAACAGGGATTCCAATGGGAGCTGCATTCCAGGTGGTGGAGACCTACGGATCTGGCGCATGCCATAAATGCAGTTGCTGCTGCTGTGATGCAGTGCTGGGATGGGGGGAGGAGGCATGAAGTGGGAGAGAAGGTGGGGTGCAGAAGAAGACAGAGACAGACTCGCGTGGAGGCAGCCATGTGGGCCTGGGAGCCTGCTTTGCCAAGGTACCAAGCCTGGAGTCACGCCAGTGGGGAGGTTTTGAAGTTGGGCCAAAACATGATCGGACTTGCATTTTAGAAAGGGCATTTTAGATTTGGGCCAGCAGTGTGCAGGACCACCAGGCGGGCTGAGTTTCTGGAAAGGGAGTGAGAGAGATCTGGACATCCTGGGGTGGGGATGGGGCATGGCGTGGGAATGACCTCCAAAGTTCTTTTTCCAGGCCTGCGTGTCTACGGGTCAGATTTTTTCCTAAATCATTTAAAATGCTTTGTGGGCCTTGCTATTTAAAAGCATCTGCCCAGAATCATTTTGTGAAGCAGTGATCTACTCTCTATTCTGTCTTCAGTGGAAATCCAAATGACCATCTACGTATCTGCTTAGAGCCAGCGAACCTGCACGCAGCCCCTGGCGGCAGCCTGGTGGGAGGGAGTGGGGTAGGGGGGGGGGGAGTGGAACGGGTATCCAGAGCGTGGTCAAGAGGAAGAGAAGGCTGGCTTTGCTCAAGGCTAAGAGCTGGCCACCAGCTCGTGGGATGGGCCCTGCAAGGGATTCTCAAACACTGCTTGCTCAGCGGGACCTTTGGAGGTTTATAGAGCCTGATGCCAAGTGCTAGCTCTGGGGAGGAGGAGTCAGAGGAAAACTGGCCTCACTGACCCGGTCCAGCTTGAAGATCCGATTTAATACCAAGAACCACCTCTGCCCCAGAACAGCCACTTGCGCTCACTTACGCATTTGTTCCCCCCCCCCCCAGGCACCTGGGGAGCCCCTTCATATGCTGAGCACCGTGCTAGGCACTGAAGTTACGGTTGAGAACAGAGACACAGGGCTTCTCCCCACACTGCTTACAAGGCGGCCTCTCTCCCTCGGGGACTCTCATTTCCCACCTGGGTATACATAGCTTCTCAGATGTGAGGTGCGTGACTGTAGTGGAAAGCCGAGACTGCTGGGGGTGAAAGGCCGTCCAGCCCCACTCCTCTGATTACCAGGACTGGCCCCCTGAGGCCAAAGGGCCTGCCCCAGACATGAGAACATTCATGGAGAAACAGGAATGAGATCTATGGGGTGACCTCCAACCCCCAATTGGGAAAGGAGGGGTATAACCTTGGCCCTCTAAGGTGAGTCTCAAGTGACTCCTTACATCCATTCCTGAGTGCAAGGAGGGCAAGACCAGGGACAGGCCTATGAAAACACCAACGGAGGCTGCTCCCACCAATCCCACAAGCGCCCCCCTTCCCATGTGGGGGTGGGGAGGATTCGGGGTCCCTCCTGAGAGCTATGTCTGGATTTGCATGTCATGATGTGTCTACCCAAAGGAGGTCAGAGCAGGGGTGCTAACAAGACACCTCCACTTGGGACTGCTCTCCAGGTGGGTGGAGGCTGCTGGTAGGGAAGGGAGTCCCTGCAGTCCTTCCCCTGGTCAGAGGGACACCCTGAGCTCCGCAGTATCCCTGTGACTTTGTCATTGTACGTGTCGGGTGCAAACAAAGATAAGAGTAACTGGAAACAACAGCAAGGGTCATTGTACACTCTCTGCACTCGCGATTCTTCTGTGGCTAATTAAAGTAATATGTCTAGCTGTCCCTTGGAAGAGATCTTTAAGTATATGCCTGTTAAGTAAATAAGGTTTTGCTAATTAATAAACACTCCTTGCCATCCCTCCTTGAAGTTCCTTGCAGAACCTCCCGGTGCCAAGAGTATTGAGCAGGAAAGGGAGGAAGAGGAGTCACCACCTCCCCCACCCGGAGGACGAATCTAGTCACCAGTCGTTTGTGGAGCTATCAGTTTCTCCTCCGGATGTTGATCAGATTTCCTGGGCTGGAACCGCCTTACAAGGCTAGGGTCCTGGAACTTTTCCAAGAAGCAATGCTGTACTTCTTACCAAGTCAACACGATTTCTTTCAAGGAAAATTTTATCTTTTAAGCGCCTCGGATTTTTTGAAGGTCAAATCTTTGGACTTTTCTCTAAAGGTAGCGATGATGATATACTTATGGTTTGCTAAGACCACCCTCCCCCCCCAGCTCGCACACTCACAGAGAGGCATGGGGGTGCGGGAATGATGTCCCCAATAATCTGCAATGAGTCAGTGGCACAGCCAGAACTTTGCAAACTCCCCAATTCTTAATAATAGCAACATTCATAGTCTCTTTATCCATTTCTAAGTGTTTTCACAGCCCCCGTTTAATCTTTATAACAATTTTGGGGGAAATCTGGGGAAGTCCATCTCAGGACACAGCAGGTCCGAGTTCCAGACCAGCTTTGGTGCTTGCTCGCTGTGTGACCCTGGCTAGTGCCTTCACCTCTCTGGATCTCAGGGTCACCAGCTGTGAAGTGGGGCAGTTGGATGAGAATACGTCTCAGACCCCTCCGGCCTCTCAACGTGCTCTGATTCTGTGCTGCAACACTTCTGGTCCCGGGTTTCCCAACCTTGGCCCTACTGGCATTTTAGGCCAGACATTTCTTTGTCAGAGGGCAGTCCTGTGCACTGTAGGACGATTCGCCTCATCCCTGACCTCTACCCACTACCTGCCAGTAGCCTTCCCTACCCCAGTAGTAACAACCAAAAATGTCCCCAGAAATTGCCAAATGTCTGGGATGCAAAGCAACCCCTAAAGTCACGGCCCAAGGACTTCAAAACATCAAGATCCCGAGTGACTTAGTGGGAAAACATCTTCCTGCCCTTTCTCTTTCGCAATCCCTTTACACACACTTTTTAAACACGACTCGCAGCCCTTTGCTGCTTCCTATTTCTTAAATGCCCTAAGAGGTCCAGGGTGCATTTGGTGTGATAATGAGCCAATTGATTTCATATTTTCTCCTAAAGAGAGTTCATAGGTTTACGTCCCCAAAACAACCAGCCAGGCTCCCCAGAAATCCCTCGCAGAGCCCCAGCTGGCCTGGAAGCCTGTATCTGCAGCCTGCAGGAGGCTCGGTGAACACGGATTTGTCAGCACTCTTAAATCACTGGGCTCCGAGGAAGGCTTCTCCCAGCACAAAGATCCTTCCCTAGGAATCAATAGCTCAGGGCCTTCCATCACATTCAGAATTATCCTGGGACTTGTAAAATTTATTTTCCCCAAGCATGGCAAAACCCAAAAATGAAAGCCCCACGGTGGGGGAGGGGAGACAGCAAGAAAGGAGCCCTGCCAGGAAGGCCTTGTCTGTCAGCCCAAATGTTGCTGTGAGCAGAGGCTGATGTACAAACCTGGACACTCGGTCTCATTTGCTGGGAAGAGACCCAATGTGGTTTCCAGCGGTCCTGCAAGAATATCTCCTCCCAACTGATACCTCTGTGTATTTAACCAAGGGCAGAGGCATATGAAAGACGGTCTTCCTTGATCTTCACCATCCTGCCCTCATCACAGGGTCACCAGCTTCAGCATTTTGCAGAAGAGCAAACAGACATGCAAAGGTTGAGCAGTCTAGGTCTCTAAGCCAGCAAGCAGGGGAGCCAGATTCTAAGCCTGTATCCTTCCCACCACACTGGGCTGTCTTCTCAGGGAGAGTGGGGTACGGGTAATTCTCTACTGGGGCTCAAGAAAGAGGCGACTTCTTGTTTTCTCAGTGTCTAATGCCACGTCTCAAACTCTAAATCCTCTCCCCCGTTCAAACAAAAAAAAAACGGAGATCCTGTGCTATAGTTGCCTTTTATGTAATTACTAGAGGCCCGATGCACGAAATTTGCACAAGGGTTTTGGCCCCAGTCTCCCGCCTGCCACCGCTGTGGTGGTAGGTGGGGGAGGAGGGAGAGCAGGGGCCTCTGCCACCTCTGCCTTGGCCCTGCCCACGGTGGCTGTGTCTGGAAGGACGCCTGGTCTAATTAGCATACTATGCTTTTATTATTGTAGATTATTATTATAGATATTCCTCAGGCCTTGTCCAGAACCAGTCCAAGCGTTGGGAATGCTGGCACAATTCTTTAGCTGGAGCTGGGAGCTGGCCCGGTTCTCAGGCACAGCCTCTCAGACCCCACTTTAGAGGAGGAACTGTTGCTCCCTGTGGTTCACATTATCCTACTGCCTCCCTCCTCCCCCTGAAGGTAAAGATCCAACTTTTCTGTGAGCCTGAAGGAGATGAGGAAACTTAAGCATCTCCCCTGGCAACAATCATCCCCCGGGTGAGCTTAGGGGCAGAAGAGAATCCACCCCTTGGAATTCTGTGTGGCAGCACTGGTTCCTCCTGGGGGTCATCACACAGTGTGCAAGGGAGCAGGATGGACGGGGAGACAGAGGGGGCAGCCCCAGGCCCAGCTCAGATGTCGACAGCCAGATTCACAGAACAGAAAAAGGGCAATGGAAATGGCAGTATCTTCCACGTCACCCAAGAAGTCCTAACACAAGGATTTTGCAAAAATAGAACATCCTAGCACTCTGACCTTGAGCTGGGAGAGGCAAGATGGGGGAAATGGGCAAATGCTGGTCGGAAACTCTCCCCTTCACCCAGGATCTGAGTACTGGCGGTCCCAAGGCTACTGTGTGACTGCAAGACAGAGAGACCCCACCCTAGCACACCTTAACGAAAGAAAGGAAGAGCTGCGGGCCTGGGTCTCAAGACACTGTGAGGCAGTGGGCACTTCTGATTCCTAAATGTAGAAACAGAAACTGGAGTGCACTTCCTTTGCCTAAAAACCCACTTGGAATATTGAGATAAGAAATTGGAGAAAGGGGAAATAATAATTAGGAATTTCTGCTGCCTGTATATGTACATTATGAGAACTTTATCTGTTGCTTACCTCCTCATTCTAAATAACAGGCTCAAAGGAAATTGCCCCAAATTACTACATTCATTAATTGACCTATTTCTGACCAATCAGAATTATGAGTACCTACTGTGCAGGGAACACATGTCCATTTCCATAGTAAAGAGGGAGCAGGTCACGGAGTAGAAAGAGCTCTGAGTAGAGGACCAGGAATCCCTAGGATCCAGTCCTATCTCTACCACCAAATAGCCACATGACACTTGCCTTTATTGGGTTTTGGTTTTGCCATCTGTAAATTACGTGTGCATGTGAGTGTTGGAGATGAAGTGAGGTTGGACTAGATAGATGCTCTTCAAGATTTCTTTCTTCTAGCTCTAATGTTCCTTGGCTTTGTGAGCTCTTAATGAGTCCAAAGAACACACCAACACCAAGCATGCGGAAGGCTCTCACAGGGCGGGTGGGGCTGAGGATCAGCAGTTTCCTGGGAATCTTGTATTTGCATCTGCCCCATTGCACCTGAGATCACAGGACCAACTGAGGTCCAGGAAGCATGTGGTAGAAGGGTTTCAATCATGAAGGTGACGGTCGGGGGCTGTGGCCCGAGCTTGCTTGGAACATTAAGTTACTATGGCCAGTGAAGGGCAAGAAGTGAGTCACTTGCCCTGAGGTGGGTGCCTTTGGCGCCCCCTACTGGAGACCAATGAGCCGGCAGGACAGCTTCATTCACATTAGCAGGAGGCAAGGAAAGCCGAGAACAGGGAGGAGCTCTTTAAAAAGACATCCTTCCTGGTTCGTGGTCCTCTCTCCATGAGGGTCTATGTTCCCCTACTCAGAATTACGTTGGCCATTGGCCCACACACGCACAGGGGCAGCGACAGGGCTTTTAATCAGACATCAAGGTGCCAGATAATAAGCATCGGGGTTCAAAACACCAGGTGCAGCCCAGATGGAGAAGGGAAGAAAGAGTAACACGCAGGTATTTTGCTGTACAAACCCCCAGTGGGGGAAAAAGTATTGGGAAATGCAGCAGGAAAATGTTGACTGTAGGCAGAGGATAGCTGGGTTTGGGGATATGGATTGATAGCCCCCATGAAAGATCTCCAGGCTGAAGTAGCTACTGTAGTTTAACCCTCTCCCCCCCCCCCCATATTCAGGGATGGGGTACAGGGGAAGGATACAGCTCCAACTAAGCAGCCCATCCTTTGACCTTCTCCAGAGACCATTAGTACCAACTGGAAACCAGAATGTTCAAACCGTGTTCCTCTGTGCCAGCATCTAGACCCTCAGCTCTCTTCAATGCCTCTAAATGAACTTTAGGACCTGCTGCCAGAAGGATGTTTTTAATCAAGTCAGAGGGAGAGAAAATGCTTCCTCAAAGGCCATACTGGATCACCGCCATGTTCCCACTTTCCCATCTTCCATCTCCCCTTCCTCGTGGCTGAGAGGGAGGTACAGTTTGCTCTAATTCGATCTTGGGTGTCTCCAGCCCCGAGTCATCAGGGTAAAAAAGGCCAATAGCGCTTCTCTTCCTACACGAGTTCTCTCCTGGTTGGAGACAGCACCACAGAGCTGTCCTCGCCCCTTCCTTCCCACATGGCTCCACTTGGGAAGTCCTACACCCCATCCCAGAAAACATTTCAAGTGTGACTGAAGAATGCGTCCTGTTTGGAGGGCTCAAGCACCTCCTGGGACGCATTCCCCCCCGCCCCGAGGTGCACACCCTAGCACCAGCACCAGCACCAACAGCAGCAATACCCATTAGTCATGCCCAGAGGAAGGGACGAGTGTGGCCCGCAGCCCCGGGAGCATTACCCAGCCACCCTGAGAGCCTCCCATCCAGGCTGGGATGACTTTGGATCCTTGAGTTGGTTTCTGCAGAGCTGGGACTAACTAGGGCTCCCAACCACTGTCCTGTGTAGAAGTGCGCTGCATTGCTGGGCATGCCCTCAAGCCTGGCCTGCGAACCCTCAAAGCCTCCATGTGTCCTCGCGGGGTTAAAGGAGGACCTCCGGTTCCCGGGGAATGCCTGGACCTGGCCGGCCTGAGACAGGTTGATCGCAAGGAGACCACACCTCTGTCCAGCACAGGCAGCCAGCAGCGAGGCGAGCAGGGCTGGCTCCGGGAGCTCTCTGCCACCCAGCGCTGCGCCGGGGAAGATGCGCCAGCCCCCAGGTCCGTTCCCACTCCGGGAGCTCAGGCACACGAGCTTCCCCGGCCCGGCTGGGTGATTCCCCAACACGCCCGGCACATCCCTCCTCACCTGCTCCGCCCCCTCCCGGCCCCAACGCCCCCTCCCCGGACCGCTGACCTCCAGTGCGCCCCCGGTTGGGAGCGCTGCAGCCTCCCACCTTGGCTCCCACCTCTCCACCGCCGCCGGCCCCGCTCCCGCCTCGCCCCCAGCCCGCGGGGGAGGCTCTGCGCGCCAGTCCAGTCCGGAGCCTCTTGGCAAGTTGGAAGCAAAGCCGTTGCCACCTTGGCGGCCTCTTATCTTCCCGGTTCCGGGCGGCATCCCCGCCGCCGCTGCGGGCCGATCGGGAGGGGAGCCTAGGGCGGGAGAAACTTTCTCCGCCTGAGGGGCCTGGCGGGGTGGGGGCCCGGGGCGGGTACTCACGCGGCGGCCGGCGCAGCAAGTCGTCCTCCGGCTCTCTCACCCCCACCGCCTCGGGGCGTCGGAGCGCGGGCGTCCGCTGCCGCCTCTGCCGCGGCCGCCGCCTTCCTGCGCCCAGCCGGTCCCGGGCTGGCCTCGAGCCTCCCGCCCCGACGTCGCCGCCCGCTTTATACAACTCCACTCGAGCGCGCCCGGGCTTATGTAAAGGCAGGCGGAGCCCCGCAGCCAATGGCGCGGCGGCTGGGGCTCGCGGCCCGGGGTGGGGGGCGCCCGCGCGGCCAATCGCGGCTGGGGGAGCCGGGGAGCCGGTGGGGGAGGGCGCGCCGCCCCGCGCTGATTTAGGAGTCGGGATTGCGGCGGCAGCAGCCGGCAGCACGGCCGGCCCGGCCGGGCCCCGCCGCGGGCGCTGGGGTGGGCGGCGGCGCGGGCGGGTGTCCCCTGCTCCCCGCGGCCACGGCGCGTAACCTTCAGGAGGCAGCGGGGCCGGGCAGGGGGAGCGAGGGCGCCCGGCTGGACGCTGGGGACCCCGGGCCCGCGGGAAGCTGGGGTCCCTCGGGAGGAAGCGCTAGGAAGGAAGGCAAGGGGGAGGGGAAGGAAGGGCGGCGACCCCCCCCCCCCCAGCCCCGGGCCCGGCGGCCACCCCCGCGCGCAGGGCCGAGGGTGGCGGCGGGAGCAGCGGCGCTGTCGCGTTTCCCCCCCAGGGAGCGGCCTGGCGTCTCCGGGCCGGGTCGGAGCGGCCGCTCGAGCCACGCAGATGGCGAGATTTCGCGCTGCGGAGCGAGCGAGCGCCGAGCCGATCTTTATCGGCGGGGAACGTGTCCGAGCGCCACCCGGGGACTGCTCAGTATGGAGCGCGGAGCTTCACGATGGCCCCGGAGGGCGGGGAGCCGGCGAGCACGGCTCGGAGGTCGGGCGCGGCGGCGGCGTCCGCGGCAGCGCCTTCTCCCCTAGTCCCCCGCCCGCCCGCTGCGCCCCCACCCCGCCAGCCCCGGCCCGCCCGCTCGGGTCCCGCGCGCTCTTCCAGCCTCCCTCACCGCTTTGCGCACAGGTACTGCTGCCCCCACTCTCGGCCCTCCCCCCCCTCACCCCCCCAGCCGCTGCAGCTGGCAGGATGGTCTCCGCTTCCCAGGCCCGGGTCCTGGGGACTAAGCGTGGGAAGAGCGCTAGTGGTCAGCGGTGCCCCAATGCCCCTGTGCCTGGCAGGAAACGAGCCTAGGTCGGTAATACTTCATTCCTTCACTTCGCGCCTAGAATGGGGCCTGGCACATAATAGGCGCCCAGGAAGCGTTTACTGAATTAATGTTGAGCTTCTGTAAGTAAGATCTTTGGGTCTCTGAAAGTTGGGGCAAGGACAGGGCTTTGGAAGAGAAAGACCTGGTCATAAGCCATCAGAGAGAGAGGGAGGGAGGGAGGGAGGGAGGGAGGGAGGGAGCGAGCTCTGTTTCCCATCTATTGACGGCTTTGTCGTCATCACCCTGGCATCAGAGCACATCGCTATCAAAATGACTCCAGTGTATTTTTATGGAGGGCCCGCCAGCCCCTGACCGCAGAGCCTCCAGGGCCTACTTTGGGCCTTGTGTTGAGGTCCTGTGATTGTCCTCTGGAAAGAAGTAGCTAAGTAAGCACAGGCAATCCTTCTAGTTTTAGTGTGTGTGTTTTGTGGGAGTGGGGGTGGGGGTGGGGGCTTGAATCTAGCTCAGGTTCTTAACCCGTTGAAGGTTATGGGCCCTTTTGAGAATCTGGCAAAAAGTAATCCTTTCTATAGAAAAATACACACACATTTACACACACACACACATGCACACACGCCTGGATTATAATTTCAGGATCATCAGGGACCCTAAGTCTCTCAGAGCTCTCTCTGCCTGATGTAAACCTGTTTCTCTAGGGGTCGAAGGCAGTAGTTTATAATTGCGCTTCTTTGGGGGATCCCAGCACCCTTTTGAGCCGTTCAAGAATCTGATTAATGTTATGAGTCTGCTTCTCAGGGGAAAAAAATGCTCAATCATACATGTTGACATGTAATTCTCAGGGGTTTAAGGATCCTTTAAAACTTAATCCAGGGTCCCCAGATTGACCTCGCAGCAGACAGACAGCACGAGGGGCTCCCTCCATAAAGAGCTCTTGGGCCCTGCACCTGCTGCATCATGCTGCCACCCTGCCTGAGGGCACCTGCGTCATGTGATGATGGCCCTGGCACTTGAGAGACCATCTCTACACTTGCCTCTGCATCTTGGTCCCCACCATCCTCTTTGTGTAAAAATAAGTTGTCATGTTCTGTCTGATCTATAAGCGTTCCTTACCCAGAAACTGCAACTCGGGGTGACAGCAAGTGACTGGTAATTAGCCAGCTTCACTCAGTCCCAAGCATCTGAGCACACCTCTCTTGGTTTTTGTTCTCACCTCTCTTTCCGCGGGCGAAGCTGTGAGCAGCAGCCCCAGCTGTGGAGCCTCGCCTCACCTAAACCTGACTGATTAGTAACCAGCACGGTAATGGTCAGCATTAGCCATCCAGATGTGAGTAGGCCCTCTGCGCAAAACAGCTTTGTGATGATCTCACGCTTGCCTGCAGCTAGCCCAGGAAGGGCGCAATAGGCCACAGGTGCTGGGGAAGAACAGAGAAGTGCAAGGAATGATGGAGACGTTCTCGCCTCGAAGTTCTCCAGGAAATGCAATCTGGTTTTTGCACTTGAAATGGTGAGGGTAAAGCCAGGCTGTCCTGGTCCTGTAATTTCTAATTTCTCTAACGTCCTCCACACGCAAGCGCTCAGCTCATGTCTATGTTCACTTGAAGCTCCAGCCCTGCCCCGTCCATCTCCTGGTAGAGGTCTTACCCTCACAATTGCACAGACACACCCTGCTTGCTCAGGGCACATGGACACTTTATAGACCGAGTTGTGTCTCCCTCCTCCAGACTTACATGTTGAAGCCTTAACTTCCAATGTGGCTGTATTTATTTATTTATTTTTGCTGACAAAAGCTTTATGGTTTCATTTGGTCCAATGCATGGGGACACGGCTTCAGGGTGGTTAAAAGAATGACTAGTAGTTTCGGGAAGAGGCTCAGGTAAAAGTCAGACACCAGAGGGATGCAGAGGGGTCCCTCAAAGGCTCTGAGCTCCAAAGGCTCCTAGCCTTGCTGGGGTGAGGGTACTCGCCCAGCCCAGCCTGGGGGCCGGCCAGCTGCGGAGGGGAGTCAGGTGTGGCCCATCCTCTTGATGAGCTTCATCTCCTCACCAGGAAGTGGTTCTCCCGGAAGTCACGGAGCTGAGGGGCTGTGCGGGTGGAACCAGGGCCTGAAGCTCCCAAAGGGCCTGGTTGGGTTCCTCTCCGAGGCCCTGGCGGCTTCCCTGGTGGCTTCCATGGCGTCCTGAGTTTTACCCACTCATCCTGGGGAGGCTCAGCACGTCCTGGAGAGAATGTAGCCGCTGCGCTGGTTTTGCAACTTTAAGAGATGCTCAGCGCCCTCGCTTCTTCTCCACCAACTCAGGCAAGAAGTGGCCCTCGCCCTGGAGAGCTACACCGTTGTGGTTGAAATAGAAGCCGAGAGAGAGGTAGGTGTAGGGGGCCCGCAGCCTCTACATCGGTGGAATAATTCTGATGGATTTGAGAGCCATGGTTGTTCGGCAATAAGGAGTTAAGGTAGAAAACACAACAACAATAGTTTGTTGGCTGGTCCGGAGGTGGTTTTGAAGTTGGAGAAGACGCAGGAGAGTTTGTTCTGTCCAAACACTGTTGAAGCAAGAGGCAGATCTGGGACTGCCGAGGGCACGGTCCCAGTGTGACTGTATTTAGAGAGAGAGCCTTTAAGGCAGTGGTTCTCAGCCTTCTGGCCCTTTAAATACAGTTCCTCATGTTGTGACCCAACCATAAAATCATTTTCGTTGCTACTTCATAACTGTAATGTTGCTGCTGTTATGAATCGTCATGTAGCTATCTGATATGCAGGATGGTCTTAGGCGACCCCTGTGAAAGGGCCGTTCGACCTCCAAAGGGGTCACGACCCACAGGTTGAGAACGGCTGCTTTACGGAGTCAATGAAGTTTAAATGAGGTCAAAAGGGTAGGACCCTCAGAATTAGTGGCCTCATAAGAAAAGAAAGAAACACTAGGAATCCCCCTCTGTTTGTGCACACAAGAGGAAAAGGCATGTGAGGACAGAGAGGTGGTATTTTGTTATGGCAGCCCCAGCGGGAAGGTAGGCATTTCCAACACACTCCTTACCCCAGCCAGCGTGTTCAGTCTCCTCCCAATACTTTGACTCCAGCCTGTTTCACGCCTGTGAAGTCAGACCTTATTGATTCTGGCACAGTCTCCTAAAATGTGTTTTTCATCTTTTGATACTCAACCTAAGTCTCACTTCTCTCGCCACTTTCCAAAGCCTCCTCAGCTCTCCGGCAGGTGTGCCACATCCCAGCATATTATGGATATTATTCTGTTTTCTCCCTAATTGTGTCTTACACATAAAACTTGGCCTTCCTGTCAGAATGAAAGCCCCTTTAAGTTCAGAGTTTGTAGCTTATACAGTGGCAACCTCATAGAACCCAGCATGAAACTGGACACAGAGGGAACACACAGTTAAACAAATCTACTCCTCAAAAAAAAAATTATATAAAGGTTATGTAGCACTTTATGTTCTAAAAGCTCAAGTCATTCTGTGTGTGCCATTCCAGTCATCTCGAAAGCCTGTTGGAGAGGGAGCCCTCAGTAATTATTTCTCTCCTATAATCCAGGCCCAGAGGAGCATCACAAATTGCTCAGAGTCACACAAAGTCTCCAAAACAGAAGCCACGTTACCCTTGGCTCCTGCTTGGCTATCTTCTCTCTCCAGATGGAGAGGGAAGGGTGGGGAAGCTCGGATCTTGTGATACTTCTGTTCCAGCAGATCAGTTGCAAAAAGAAAGTTGGTATGGTCCCTCCAGGCGTGACGCCAGAGGTGTTTTAGAACTTGGAAGGTGCCATATATTCTGAAACATCCCCTGCAAGGTTTTAGGCAGTATCTCATAATCGGCCACGTTAATATTTCTGCAGTAAAATATATGAATGTTCACACTACATGGCTCAAGTACCTTCACATCAGTTTAGATCTGGCGTTTATGGCCAGGTGAGTTTGGGCACTACGCTTGTAAAAAGCAAACGAACCAACAAAAAAGCCTCACAATCCACCTTCTGGTTTTCAGAGATTTGGGAATTTGAGAATGACAGAGAAGGGACTGGGGAATGGCGTTTTAGGCTTGGTTGTCCCTAAAGAAATGGCTGTTTGTGAGGGTGTGGAAAAGCAGCAGTAGTAACCAATGAGAAGTCATAAATTGTGGACAAAGTAGGGAGTTTAAGGGAATACGAGCAAATCACTGTCCTCTAGCCAAGTTGCATTGGGTTGTAGTCCGGTTTTTTCCTAAGGAGGAGTACATGTGTATCACATGGCTGTGAGTTTCAGGTGCCCTTGTGTTAACAGTGGCTTAGAAGTGGCAGGCGTAAGGAACGGACTTCTGAGGGAGCAGGTGGGGGTGAAGACAGAAGCTCCTGCAGGGAAGCCACAAGCCATGGTGGACTTCCATGTGGTCAGAAGGAGTTCAGAAAAGCTTGAATGCGGAGCACTTGCTACAGGCGACCTTCTCCAGGTAGAGTGAGGGCAGGCCTGAGAGAGGAGGCTAAGTAAAGGATATGATGGAATCCGAGAAAAGCCTGGTTGGAAAAGTCAGCACTTCTTGGGGCTGGGAGTCTGGGGCAGCCATGCAAGGGGATGTCTTCTCATTGTGTTCATCTGTGTCTAGAGGGCTTGAATGGGGTGGCTTTGATAGGAAGGAGGAGGACAGTAAAGGAAAGCCACAGTGAACCCCTAACTACTTGGCTCTCTATGCCTGCTTACGGTGCTTGGCCAGCAAGACCCTCCATGGTCAGGGGGCTTCCTGGGGTCCAAGGTCAACAGCAGGGAAGCTTCCCTTGAGCCTTAAGGCTAGCCCTGTTGCTGGCTTTGATCCTGTTTTGCTTTGTTCCAAAGTCCTAGTACATGCTCTTACCTTCCTCTTCTGATAGAGTTCTCTGTCTGGTACCCCCAGTTCCAATAACTGGGTGTCTGTGTCACTTTCCCATTTTGCTACCCTCTAGGATCCAGACATTTGGGGACTAGGTGTCTGGGGTCCAGACATTCTACTTTCCTCCCCGTGGCTGAGTCTTCTACCACCTGCTGCCTCACATTCCTGATATCAACTATCTTCTTGAGCCTCTGCCAACTGCCTCATGCCAGCTTTCTTTGACATGCCCCCAACCTGGCCTCACTTCCTACCACTTACAGCTGCCAGGACCTCCCCAGATCTTGGCCCTGCTTGGTGGATAGGTCTTGATCCAGGTTCCAGGCCCTCGTGGTCTGGCATATCCGGCTACCAGCCCAGCCAGGTTTCTGACAGACATGGGCTCACAGTCATGGCTTAAAGAAGAAGAAGGGAAAAATGCTGTAGCAGGGCAGTGGCGGGGGGGGGGGGGAAAGATGTGTGTGTATGGGGGAGTGGTAGCTGGCCTGAGCCAGAAGTTGGCATGAGGCAGTCACAGCAAATGCCAGGGAGCTCCCAGTCTCGGGTTACCTTGGCCAGTTTCAACCTAAGGGGAGAGAGGGGAAGGGTGAAAAGCGAACAGGAGAGGAAGTGAACCAGAAGAAGTAAATAGAGGGAAAGAATCAGGAGGGGAGAGAAAGGGAAGGGAGGATGTTAGGGAAAGAAGCAAACGGGGTGGAGAGAATGTTTCTAGTCTGAGTTGAATGTCTGAACTGAGCATGAAGATTCTTCTCATCGACAACGAATCAAGCATTGACACAAAAGAAGATGGAAAGGATAATTGAGCCAGGGTGTGTGTGTGGGGGGGGGGGGGGGGGGGGGGGGGGGGGGGGGGGGGGGGGGGAGTGAGCAGACAGATAGACAGGTAGCAGACAGACATAAGGAAAAGAGAGAAGGAGGAATGAGAAGATAGACTATCCAGAGAGTAAGTAGGGTAGAAGTGGAGGGCTAATGAGAGCAGATGGGCAAGAATTGATGGCCTCGGGAACAGGGATTCATGTTTGAAATTTGTCAGGGATTTCATCAATCAGGGATCGTTGAGCACCTTTCCCCCACCACCTAACGCTGCACCTCTTGGTTCTTCCCTGATTTGTCCTAAACTCCACCCTCATCTTGACACCAAATTCCATTAAAGATAGAAGGGATTTCTCGCAGGTTCGGCTTCAGGGTCCGGAGGTATTGTTATAACCTGCCAGATGCAAGGGTAAAATGAGGATGATAAAACTAATTTTGGGGCTTTTCTAAGAAGCACGTGAGGTGATATATGCAAAGCACTCAGCAGAGCACCTGGTACATAGTGAGTGCTCCATAAACCATAACCATTGTCATTCTTCTCTGTCCTCCAATCTCTGTTCCCAACCTGTCACCTCCGCCTGCCTGTCCTTCCTTTGAAATGCCACTCACTTTCATCACTTTCTCTTTACCTCTAGCCCCTGAAGTTGTATTCCTACAATGGCAGATCTGTAGGTGCCTCTGCCTTCATATTCTCCTCACCCAGATCTAAGGTATTCCTTTCATTTGTGTAGCATTCAACAGAATAAAAAAGGTCCTAAGTGAAGGCTCAGAAAGGTGAAGTGGCTTGTCTAATGAGGCACAGCTAATAAAAGGCAGAGCTGGGATACAAATTTAAGTGTCTTAGGCATTGCCCACTTCCCACAGAGTTGACTAATTGCTTCTTTCATAGTGATATTCTTGAGGATAAAGGCCTGGCCTTGTATTTCCCATAAACACCATTCAGGTCTGGCTCACAGGAGGCCCTCAGCCAGTGTCAATTGATTCATTTCTTCTAGGCACCCAAAGAACTGCGGGGGCACCCCTGGCTCAACCCCACCTCTGCTGGAAGGGTCCATCGGCTTCAGTGTCTCTGCTCGGGCCTCCGGGCCTCCGAGGGAGGACCCAACCCTGCCCCACGGCTGTGCCCGCAGTAAATGAGGGCTGACCAGCGCGGAGCCAACATTCCACCCTCTGGTAAGTAGGGAGAAAATCACGAGGAATTATGGTTGTTTAAGTGTAGCTCAAACTAGTCAAGGATAAAAGCAGCTCCATGCTCATAGCAACAGAAAGGAATTGAGATTTCATGAAAAGAAGGCTTTCTTCTCGGTGCAAGTTGTGAGATGTTAGAACGAGATTCCTGCAGAGGTTGTAGAAACTGCTCCCCTGGAGGTCTTTAAGAGCTGGAGCACAATTCGCTTTTCAGCGAGAGGTGGATGTGATGGCTGAGAGCGTGGAGCTGGGGCACAGGCAGCAGTGAGGAGGGGTTAGATACCTTGGGAGGCAGGCAAGGGCTCCCAGACAGGGCCAGGGCGTGGGACAGGGAGGGGAAGGCAGGCCCCAGGAACACAGGGCATCAGGGTCAGGCAGCAAGAACAGAGTTCTGAGTGGAGAGCCCCCCAGGCTGTTGCCCGATCTGTTCCATTGCTGCCTGCCGGCTGGGGCTGCTGAGCCTGCAGCATGAAGGCAAGGAGCTCATTCTGGACCCCCAGGGGTTGATGGGACCTAAATGCCAAAGAGCTGGCCCACCCAAATATTAAATACAAATAACTGAACCTGAAGAGCTCTCTTTCACCATGTTCCTTACACGGGGTGTTAGGGGAGGACTCCAGGTCCATGAATCACCCCAGATAAAAGTGCCACGTCTTCCTGGAGTACCCATTTTTACTAGATGTGCTAGGGATGGGGGCAAGAGGAGGAGTGGCAGGTAATTTCACAGATAAGGAATGGAAAATGCACATTTCATTTCAATAATTCTGGATATTTCATGGAGTCGAATACAAAATCGTGCGTGCATGTTTTAGACAAAGCGTGAGCTTTGAAAAGATGGGCGTGTTGATGACCCTTTCTTTGGCCTTGGGAGTACCGCGGTGGGAAAAGTTTTACCAGGCGTGCCTTATGTTTACAAAGCATTGTTCCACGCACTATCTCGTCAGTCATGCAACAGCATTTGAGCACTTTTTGTGGGTCGGACACGGTGTCCTCGGTGACACAGAAGTGGACATTTATATTTTCCCTGTAGTGGAGCTGAGGAAACAGGCCCGAGATGGAGTGCGCCCTCTCTGGCAACAAGACTCGCATGTGGCAAAACGGGATTAGGGATTGGGGTTCCCCCCCCCCTTCCCGTGCTGGGCCTATCCACTGTGCCCTTCCCTGTGACTCCACAATTCTCCCCCACACTTGTTCCCTTCCCTTGCACAGCACTCATTGCCATGTGCTCCCTCCTAAGAGCCTTCAAGGCAGGAGGGACAGGTCCAGGGCAGGTGGGAAGCCGTTTCCCTGCCTGTGATTTTGACATACTCCGCACACTTTTACAGATAAGGACATTAGCGCAGTCGCCAGCTTCCCCAGGTCACGGGCAAAGTGGGGCTGGCAGAGTTCTGGCTCAGTGCACAGCCCAGGGGCGTCGGGGATGTGATCAGTTCTCAGCGCGGCCAAGGATAGATGGGTCACCAGCCGGCATTTATCTGGGACTTGTTAAGTGCGGGCTCTGCGTTAGGGCAGTGGGGGAACAACGATGAATAAGATCTTTTCTGCATCCAAGGAGCGTACAATACAGCAGGGAATCAATGCCCAACTCGTCAGAAAGAGGGAGGAACAGGAATGGGCTGGGGACATATGGCCAGCAGGTGTTTCCCCCCCCCCCCCCGCATCCTATACTCTCTGCCTGGGAACAGGGGCAGGGGCAGGAGATGGCTCTCTGACTTGGTTACTGTGACCATCCCTTCCCCATCTCCATCTCCATCTCCATCTCCATCTCCATCTCCATCTCCATCTCCATCTCCATCATCTCCATCTCTGTGTGGGACTCTTCCCTCTCTCTGCTTAAACATGATTCCTGAGGAGTCATCCTCTGTCAACTGCTCTCCTTTCTCTTCATTTCCCCAGCAGTCACCCAACCAAAGCCACCAAGGGCTGTGTTCACAAGCTGACCCACATGAACGATGTCTTACAAATGGTAACAGCATACACTTAGGCAGCAATTACATGTGCTGCATGCTGTTCACTTGCTTTAACTACTTTAGTCATCCCCACACGCCTGTGATTCTGTTGTTATGTCCATTTTATGGATGAAAAAGCTGCGGTTAAGGGAACAGAAAGCAAGTCATTCACGCACACTCTAGATAGCCTCTAGCCGTGCCATACACAGTACCTCAATTGGGCCTCACAATGATACCATGGGATAGGTAGATGGGGAAATTGAGGTCCAGATGGACCAAATGCATTGCCAAGCTCTATGGCAAAGTGATGACTAGAATCCAGGTCTGACGCTTTCCATTACGTGTTGTTGCTGAAATCAGAAAATATTCCTGTATATTTCCAGTAACCCCGTACCCAACCAGTCTTCGGAGGGTCAGGTCTTTGTATTTTCCTATTGGATGAAAACAAGGACAGAACAGTCATGACCAGGCACTGGTGCAACTAGAAAAGCTCGAAAGACTGCCACCTGGTGGCTTCCTCAGCGGTGCTGGCTGAAACTGGGCCCAGGGCCTGTGCGTGCTGGCCTTGGGAGTCCATGATACGAAGTTCACAAGAGAGGCTGTAACTTATTGACCGTATGCTAGTGCTCCACTAAGTGCTTTGAATGACTTCTCTCATTTATTCCTCACGTTAACCATGTGAGATTGGTCCTATTACCATCATCCCCATTTCAAAGAGGAGGCTCAGAGGTTAAGTAGCCTCCTCAAGGTTACACTGCTGTTAATTCTCAAAGCTGAGGTGAAAGTCCAGGTTTGTCTGACCCCAGGAGCTGTTTCTACTTCACCACTCCTCACCCCGCCTCCCCATGCTTTGTACCATTGGGCCACTGCCTGCCTCTCCCATCTCATCCCACAGCTCATCACTGGCTGCTCATGATACGGGTCTCAGCTCACAGAGGTCACCTCCTCAAAGATGCTGCCGATGCCAGCCAGCCAGCCAAGGTGCTCCCATGCAATTCCAGCTCTTCACTGTCCCATTAACTCACTGCATTGCCTTCTCAGGGCTTCCCTTGGTACCTATATTCCCCACTGGGCATGTCAGCTCTGTGGGGGCAGGGACTGCCACATCCCCAGTACCTAGTACAATGCTTACGAAGAGTTACTATGCAAATATTTACTGGATGAATGATTGGAGTGGCAGGGGAGAAGAGGCCCTTGGACTAGTATTTTATGCATTAAACTCAGAGGTCTTCTTATCCACCCTTGCCTACATCCTGGACCAGAGGTAAACGGAGGCCAGAGCTAGGACTTGGTTTAATTGGACAGATAGACATTAAAATAACAGGATGCATTAAAAATAAGTTGCTTTATATTTCTTGTCCTCCGTATTTGATACTGCTGAAGTGTCTTCTGGGTTGTTTTTGGTAGTGGCTGTTGATAATTCATGTAATTAGTTTGTACCTAATACATATTGCTCTTGGTCATTTAAAAAGAAGCTTAATTGTTCATTCAGGCCTGAAACCTATTCTGTTCTCCAACTTTATTATTCCGCCACCACATTCAGAACCTGGAAAGGTAGATTAGCATCTCAGGATTATAAACTGCCTGTTCTCACGCACCCACCTTTGGATGTGCTCCAGGGAACAGATGTGGGCCTGTGACTTGAATAGAGTCCTGTGCTCGTAAGGAGAAGCCCAGACCCAGGCACAGTTCCTAAGATGGGCTGAGAATACGAGCAGAGTACAAATGCTTACAGATGAGTTTATAGCCAAAGACATGAGCAGCCTCGGAAGGGAGAAACCACAGTGGCTAATGGTCATTAGAGCTCCATGGCAGAGAATGAGGAGAGCCACAGCCCCAATTAAACAGACCAGGAAAACTGAGCTCTGCGCCAACAGCCCCGCCATCGTGATATGGGGGCAGAGCAGCACTGGGGGTTGAGCGTGGACGTGGAGGGGGCCACCTGACCTCTCATCCGGGCTTACCTCTGTCTCGCTGTGTGTCCTTTCTTCACCCAGAAAAGTAAGGCAGAGCTGGCTGGCCTTTCAGATTTCCTGCAGCTCTGATGTTCTAGGCCTTTCCTGGAGGGTGGGGAACAGGAGAAGGGGCTGGCGGAAAGGAAGCTGATGTTGATGGAATTCCTCCTCGACGTCAGGTCCTCGCTGACCTGGTCTCTGTTTTGCAGATGAGGAGTAAAGAGGAGGTTAAGTGACATGCCTAGCGTGGCATTGCTGGAACATGCCGGAGCTTTGCCTCAAGGCACCTGGCATTCACACACCATCCCTACCAGTGCCCCAGAGTGTCTCATTCCTAGAAGTAGCACTCACCTCCTAAGGAGCACTGCTTGGTCTGCACAGTGACCGGGAAAGGAACACAGCTGGGGTTGTCAGATTTCTTGGTTTATTTCAACACCGTTCTCTAGCTCCTAATTAGGCAGCTCAGGGGTGAAATGCTAACGTGGATGTAAGTAATGAGCAGCAGACCTTGTGTCACAGGCCGACCCTGGATACAGGACACAGAATGACTCTGTAATTATACCAGCCAGGGTTTATCGAGGGCCTCTTATGTGCCAGAGACTGACAACAACAGCAACAATAGTAAAACAACAGCAGCAGCAGTAGCAGAGGGCTCGCTGTGCACTAGGCAGAGTAATGTACTCACCAGCGGATCTCCTTTGAGGTGACTAAGGTGACTCTCCCTGTTTTTCTGTTGAGGAGATCAGGACTCAGTTTCTGAGAGTTGAAACAAGTACCCTAAGGTTAAGCCACCAGGATCGCCACGTTTCTGCTTCTAGACGGTGAAAAAGCTGTTAATTCCCAGAAAGGCCAGAAGCCATGTTTTCTGAGTGAACAATTAGGGCCTGTGGTCTGATGCGCTGACTGGTGAGGAGGAGCAGGCTCTCTAAAAAGCCTAGGGGCTGTGGCCGTCATTGTGGTTCTCAGCATTGTTACTCACCTCTCAGTGCCCCTCTGTTTCACGTCCACCACACCACTCTCCAGCTGCCCAAAGCCCCCCTGCAAAGGCTCATCACTCTGGTCTCCCTCCTGCAGAGTATTCTGTGCTCCAAAATTATGACTTATTTTAATATACAATTAAACTGACCATTCTCAGGCTAAACGATCCCCTCATGTTGTAATTCATACTAAGGTGTGAGTGACTAATGAGCCACCCATTACATGAAGATGTTTGTTCTTTTGAACAGAAGCTGGTTTATCCACCAAACAGCTCTCCCTACTAGAATCCTAGCTGACTGGCACCCCAGGATCTGTGTGGGCAGGTAAAGAGAGAGGCCACCCTCCCCAAGGGCAGTGTTCTGAAGGGAGCTATTGATAGCCTCTGTCCTATATCTGAACCAAGTTCAGTGGCACAGGGGAGCTCTTGGAAAACCCAAAAGGCACAGTACCTACCCTATTGGCATTATCTCACCCTTTGAGACCCCCTTCTTTGGTGAAAAACCGTTTTAATAAGGCTGTAATTTTATTACAGAATTTTGTAATTAAATATCCTTAAAAATAATGAGGTTGCAGGCCTCTATCTCCCAATTTATCACAGACTTAATGCCCCAAGTTACACAGTGTTTAATTAAGAATGTATCCGCATTGTAACTTCATGAAAGCCTTAGAGATAGGAAGTGCTCTGAATTTATCATGAAGGTTGCTCTCTGTTCTTGAGATGTTACTCTGTTTACCAAGTTGCAAAATAAATTGTGGTTTCTTAGTCACAAAGAACAATCTCTCTCTCATCCCACCTTCATCCTAGGCCCAGGGGCCTTTCTCATTCTCAGAGGTAAATCCATCCATCAGCTCCTCACAGGGTCAGAATTGGCCTTTTCTTTGAAGGAGCAAAGTGCTCCCCCTGCTGGCTGAGGGCAGCCACTACAGCAGTGTGCAGCAAAATCACAACACTTTGGACTACTTTCAAACCACAGGATGAGCACCTACTGTGTGCTAGGTGCAGTGGTAAGGGATATAAAGATGAAAAGGACCAGGCCCCTATCCTCATCGAGCTTAGTATCTTGTTGCATAATACATATAACAACCTATTAACTGCAGGATCATAAAGAAGGGAGAAATTCTGTCCACAGAGATAAGAGAGGCACCCTGGTGGTGATAGTGTTTTACTTGCATTTTGAAAAAAAAACACAAAACAGTTGGATTTCAGAAAGTGACAAGGGAGAGAATGGGCAATACAAGGGGCCATAGAATGTTAGGGTGAAAGGGACCCAAAGCATCACGTACTTTAATCTTCTTTTATTTATTTTTTAAAAATATTTTTAATCGATTTCAGAGAGGAAGGGAGAGGGAGAGAGAGATAGAAACATCAGTGATGAGAGAGGATCATTAACCTGCTGCTTCCCTCACGCCCCCCACTGGGGACTAAGCCCACAACCCAGGCATGTGCCCTCAACCTAGGCATGTGTCCTGGGACCCTTCAGTCTGCAGGCTAATGCTCTATCCACTGAGCCAAACCCGCTAGGGCCTTTTTTTTTTTAATTACTTATTCATTTTTAATATATTTTTATTGATCTCAGAGAGGAAGAGAGAGAGATAGAAACATCAATGATAAGAGAGAATCATTGATTGACTGCCTCCAGCACATCCCTCCCCTCAGCCTGGGCATGTACCCTCGGCCAGAATTGAATCTGAGACCCTTTAGTCCCCAGACCGATGCTCTATCCACTGAGCCAAACTGGCTAGGGCCCTCTAGAGCCTTTGATCTCCTTTTCTAAGAGGGGAGAAAGGAGCTCAGAGAGGCCAAATGCCTTGGATGTAAGAGAAGGAACAGAAGCTGGAACCCGTGTTTGGGTTCACCAAGAATTCCAGGCTGAGGAGGAATGAAGGGCAGGAGTGGAAGTGCTCGATATGTTGGGGAAATGGAGAATGGAGTCTGAGTCACTGCCACAAGAAATTCAACCCCATTTACAGAGGAAGTGAAATGGCCTGGTTAATTTCATTTCCTAATTAGATGAATATTCAGCAAAAAGGCTGTATTGTTAAAATGTTGATTTTTTAAAAAAACTTCCTGAAATGTTTTACTTCAGTTTTCTGCCTTAGCGAGCAAAGTAAGATAACAGATCATTCATTGATCTCTCTGGAGTTTGCAGGATCTTGCGATATTTTAGACATAGAGAGTATACAAGCTTGTAGATATAGAACCATCAATGTATTCTTTACATCTTTCGTAGCAACATACTTGCCTGCCATTTGTCTCTTTATCATCAACCATAGTATTCAGGCTTATTTATCAGCGAGGGGAAGTTGAATAAAAAATATGATGAAGCGATGGTCCTGGCTCACTTTGCTCTGGTTAGTTGAGGTTTTGCTGAGTTGTTTAGGGTGGTCCTGTGAGCCTCCTGCACTGCTCTGACCTCACCCTTGCAGGGCTGCACTGGACGGGGGTTTCAGTGAGGAGCCTTGCAGAATTCCTGGGCTTGCTTTGGACAGGTGTGGGTAGGTCATTCCACTGATGATACTGGCTGGCTTATGCCCAAACTCGTCCCATTGAGATCCCTTCCCCCCAAAAAAGTTATGCACAGTGGCCTTGTCTAAATGGGGGCCTGTGGGATTTGGCCTGGGTGTGGTAACCAGCCTCCCAGATGGCCCTCAATGCTCCCCACCCCCCAACATTCATGCCCTGTGTAGCTCCCTCATACATTATACCAGGATTGAGCTGTACAACCAGTAAAGTACAACTTAAGGGATAGTATGTTACTTCCTAGCTTAGGTGATAAAAAGATGTTGCAGCTTTCATCTTGGTGACTCTCTCAGGCCACTTGCTCTGGGGGAAGCCAGCTGCCGTGGCATGAACATCACTGGGAAGAAACCCAAGGAACGGAGACCTCCAGTCAACAGCCCTGTGAGTGAGCTTGGAAGCAGAGTTTCCAGCCCCCGTCGAGCCTTCAGATGACTGCCACCCTGAGCCAGAACTACCCAGATACCAACCCTCAGGAACTGTGTGAAGTAAGAAATACTTATGGTTGTAAATTGCTAATATTTAGGCTATTTTGTTGCACAACAATAGAAAACTAATACTTCTCAAGAGAACTTCCTGAGACAGGGAACCCCTAGGCACTGCTCTTTCCCAGAACCCATCTGTGTAACCTGGAGTAGTCTTGACATCCTGGTATATTAAGTCCAGAAGGGAGCTTGACTAGTCTAGTTCCCTCATTTCACAGATAAAAGAGGAGCATCCAAAGGGGAGGAGGCTGTGTATGGAGCCACGCTGAGGCAAAAACTCGGGTCCCCTGATATGAGGTTTAGCCTCTTCTCTCCATAGTCCCACTCCTGGCACCTAGTCAGCTTCCCCGTTCACTGTTTTAGTCACCAAATATATATAGAATGCCTGCTGTGTGCTAGGTATTGTGTTGGACCCTGGGGTATTGTTGAGACTCTGGGCATTTGTGAAATTACTGGTCAAAAGTTATTCGAATGCCATATAATTATTACAATGATTGAATGCACGATTGAATATATACACGAATGAAAAAAGGCTAGATCCCATCAGGAGATTCACGTACTGGCCGTTGCTTTGATGAATGTCCTGGCTCTCCTTTGTCATTCTCTGTAAGTGAAGGCTCCAGGCCGAGGTAGAGTACAAAGACTTAGATTAAGATATAGAATCTTAGAATTTTAGAACTAGAAAGGACCTTGGCAGGCGAGTGTGGAAATCACACAGGAATAGAGGATCCCTTTGAAAACCAGGTGAATCTGTGTTCCCCTTTCGCTACATTTCTAAAACACCACATACAATTCGGGGAGATTCCTAGAACATTTGAAGCCCATCCCTGGAGTCCCTAGGGATCCACAGGCCAAGAACCTTGGATCTGGTCTACCCACCTGTTAGTTTAGGTGAGAAAACTGAGACCCAGAGAAGAGACGTATCTTGCCCTACATCACACAGCAGTTCAGTAGCGAAGCCCATGCTTGAACCAGCTCTCCCGAGGTCTGTTCCAGCCTTCTCTCCCCCCAGAGCCCTGACTTACGGGAATTACACTGTCGCCAGGAAACCAGCCCCAGCTCCTGAAATACAGAACTTCAGGAAATCACACACTGATATTTGTTTTCTGTTAATATCTCTTGGAGACAGACAGAGTGCTCAAATGACCAACTCTGTCTCCAGCTCTAGGCTGAGTGGCCTCTTGCCTGCTTCCTAACACTGAGCAATTAGAAAGCACTAGAGAAGGGAACAACAGCCCCGTGAGGGTCCAGCAAGGGAAGGTGGTGGGAAGTCTGGCGGCTGCCCCTAAAGCCCAAGGACATTCAGCTTTGCTCTGCCCAGTGGCTGGTCAGGGGGTACCTCTGCTATGGAGCGGACAGTCCACGTTGAGACAAATCTGGTTTCTCATGATCACATAGTGAAGCAGCTTAGCACAGTGTCAAAGAGCAGGAGCTCTGATGCCAGCCTGCCTGGGTGCAGAGCCACGTTTTGCTACTTTTTAGCTGTGCCATCTTGGGCTACTAGGGAACTTCTCTTCTGATCTGTAAAATGGGGGCCATGATAGCCCTTTCACAGGCTTGTTGCCAGGATCAAATGAGTTTTTGTAAAGTGCTTGGAGCAAAGCCTGACCTTAAAGTGCCATATAAATGTATGATAATTAAGGGCATAAAATCCATACTTCTTCAGGCATTCGTTTTTATCTGCTGGGTCCTTCAGAACGGAGGCCACTAAACTTAGTTTAAAAAGGACATATCCTTGCTCGACCAGTGTGGCTCAGTGGTTGAACATTAACCTATGAACCAGGAGGTCACAGTTCAATTCCCAGATTGCAGGCTTAATCTCTGGGAGGGAGTGTGCAGGAGACAGCCAATCAATGATTCTCTCTCATCATGATGTTTCTCTCCCTCTCTCCCGCTCCCTTCCTCTCTGAGTCAATTAAAATTATAGATATAGAATTTATATATGTATTTAAAAGGACACATTCTAAAAATCAACTTTATTGAAGTATAAATTGTCTACGGTAACATTACCTATTGTAAGCACACAATCAGATGGATGAGTTTAGACTCATTTATATACGTGTGCCACCACCACAGCCAGGATATAAAATGTTTCCATTACCCCCAAAACTTCCTCGTCCCTCATCCTAGTCAACCCCTTCACCCTCAGCCCCAGGCAGTCACGATCTGTGCCAGTGGAAGTGATGTTGGCCCATCTCAATGAGGAAGCAGGTATTGAGCTGCCAAAATATGTGGATACATTTACTTTTATGTTACATACTAGGGGCCCGGTGCACAAAAATTTGTGCACTCGGGTGGTGGGGGTCCCTCAGCCCGGCCTGTGCCCTCTTGCAGTCTGGGACACCTCAGAGGAGATGTTCACCCGCTGGCATGCCTGGCCAGCCTGGGTGAGGGGCCGAGGGCCATTTTCAGGCTGCCCACAGCCCCTTCAGGGTTTGTGCACTGGGGGGTGGGAGGGCTGGTGAGTGCAGGCCTGGACATTTCCCACCGGAGGGCCCACGATAGCACACACCTGGTGGGCCCCCACCACTGAGGAGACACACCTGGTGCAGAGCTGGGTGGTGAGCCAGGGACAGACACTGGTGCAGGATCCCTCGGTGGGGCCCTGCTGCTGAGCAAACACACCCGGGGTGGAGCCAGGCAGCGGACTGGCTTCGGATTCTCTGCACTGTGCAGCAGACGCTCCCGCATGCCCTGTGGAGGCCCCTGGGGGGCGGATGAAGGTAGCGGACCCTGGACAGGTGCTCCCGCACACCCCTGAGGAGGCCCCCCGGGTGGAGCCAGACAGCTGACCCAGGATGGGCACTCCTGGACACCCCAAGGAGGCCCCCCGGGGGGCAAAGCCAGGCAGCAGACTCAGGACGGCTGCTCCTGCACGCCCCACAGAGGCCCCCAGGGGGCAGAGTCAGGCAGCGGACCCAGAATGGCTGCTCCTGCAAGCCCCGTGGAGGACCTGCTCTCCCGCACACCTGGTGGAGGCCCCCGGGGGGCAGAGCCAGGCAGTGGACCCAGGACGGGCGCTCCTGGATGCCCCAAGGAGGCCCCAGGCTGGACTTCCTTCCACTGAGCTGACACACCTGGCACAGCTATGCCGGCCGCAGAGGCTCCCTGTGCAGAGCCACTCTGTCAGCCTCCATCTTGGCTGGGTTAATTTGCATATAGCCACTCTGATTGGCTGGTGGGCGTGGCTGTGAGCAGAGGCTCAGCCAGTGTAGGCAGGCAGTTGCAACAGAAGCCTTTGATTTGCTCTAGCTCCATGGCTGCTGGCCTCCATCTTGGCTGGGTTTATTTGCATACAGCTGCTCTGCTTGGCTGGAAGGTGTGGCTTAGGAGTCTTGGGTAATGGTCAATTTGCATATTGCTCTTTTATTATATTAGATGACCTGCTGTCAATCATACTAGGAAAGCTTAATTTCTGTTTTATTTATTTTTTTTAGATTAAAAACAAAAGAAATATTAAGCAAAGAGACAAAACATGAACAATTGGTGAGTCTGGCTAATGGGATTTGAGAGGTTTTTAAAAGAAAGTTCCTGAAACTTTTCTGTAAATTGGCATTATTTCAGAATAAAAAGTCACGATAAATCAAATTAACTTATGTAGCACAGAGAGAGCTACTGCTGCATGCTTGGAGCGCTGTTCATTCCCAGAAGCCCCCGGGGAGTTTTCTAAGCCAGCCAAGGCCCCTGCTCAAAGGAGTCAGCGCTCCAAGGGGTGGCCGAGGCATCTGCTTGGCACCTGGTGATGGGGCCAGGCCTCCTCAGGGCCACAGGACCTTTGGCAGGAGAGAGACCCTCCAGCTGGCTGAGTCCACGCTGGCCTTTGGGGTAAAATGGGCCAAGCTTGAGTTTGGCGGGCAAAGAGCTGGCTCGAGTTTGGCAGGACAGATGTGTTTGTGAAATGCTTCATGTCCATAAAGCACCTTATGGCTTAAAGCATCCTTTAGGAATGAGGCTGTTTAAAAGTGAATAAATATGATATAAATGTGATATAAAGCACCAGCTAATCACAGCTGCTGCTGCTGCTGCTGCTGCCACCAGTTCGGGTGATCAACCGTCTCAGGAGCCTGAGACTGTCCCAGTTTTAGGACTGAAAGCCTCGCCTGCCAGGAAACCCCTCGGCTCTGGGCAAGCGGGGGCCGTTGGTCACCCTAGAGCCTATTACTAGTGCTTTCATTGCCACAATCGCTTCACTCACCACCACGTTAGTTTGCACGGGCCGCTCTGAGAAACACCGGAGAGCAGGTAGCTGAGACAACGATTTATTTTCTCCCAGTTCTGAGGGTTGGAAAGTCCCAGATCAAAGGGAGAGCTCGCCTGCTGCAGATAGCACCTCCTGTCCCTGTTCCACGTGGCCTATCCCGAGTGCGCGCGGGTGGGAGGGAATGAAGGGACTCCCGGTGTCTCCTTCTCTTATGTGAACACCTATTCCACCAGGGTAGGGCCTCACTCCCACGGCTTTATTTAACCTCAGGTACTTCTGTGAGGTGAGGGCTTCGACATATGCGTTTTGAGGGCACCATCTGCCAGCCAATCTGACTGCCACCGTCACAGCTATAGCCGTGTAACCAGTCCCTCCTGCTCTCGGCTTTGGCTTCAGCCATACCTGCCTCCTCCAGGGTCAGCTCCTCCTCCACCCCAGACAGTGTCCCGCCTTTACCCCCTCCCATTGCTCTCCCCACTTTCTTTGGCTCTTAGCATGTTGCTCTCTTTGTGTCCTATTTCTTTGAACATGCTTCCCTCCATTGTTTGCCTTGGCCCAGGGAAACCAGGCACCTGGCTTTCATAGGAGCTGGCTCTGGGAGCCCAGAAAAGGAATTCCCAACAACTGTCTCCTAGCAGAAGCCTGTCTCCCCCGAAGTCACTCCCCCAGCCTCCCCCATTCCCTGGACTCATCATGACAGTGGCCATAGCAGCAGTGGGTGACCTACCAGCGCTGCATGGGGGTGGTGGGCGGGGGGGGGGGGCTCATGAAGGTTAATGAGGCTCAGGCTACCACTCCTCCTGGAGGTCACTGTCACCCCGAGTGCCCCAGAGCCCTGTGCTGGCCTCTTCCTGTCGCCGGGACATCATTAGAAATGTTAATTATTAATTATCACTAAAAGCTCTTTTTGCTGCATTGCTGATCTCTATTGCTCTCCCTATCTCTCCCCCCCTCCCCTTATTTTCTGTAACTGGATCCTGGTTTCTGCATCTCCCATTTTTCTTTTCTTGCTTTTCCTCTGACCACCTCTCACCTGCAGGGTGGGAGTTGGGATATCATGGACAAGGGTCAGCCAGCAAGAGGCACCTGCATATCCTTCTGCTGCATCATTCTGGCGAGTGCCCACTTAACTTCTCTCAAAGCACCGAGGACTGAAGGACATGGAGACTGGGCAGAACCTGAGCAAGAATTGGGTTCTGATGTTGTGAAGTATTTTTTTAAATATATTTTTATTGATTTCAGAAAGGAAGAGAGAGGGGGAGATAGAAACATAAATGATGAGAGAGAATCATTGATTGGTTGCCTCCTACACTTCCCACACTGGGGACTGAACCCTCGACCTGGGCCCCTGGAATCGAACTGTGACTTCTTGGTTCACTGGACGACTGAGCCATGCTGGGGAGGCATGTCGTGAACTGTTTTTGATGAGTCTAAAATCCTCCCATCCCCTTCACCTTCCCTATACCTTCAGCTCGGGTGCTGAGGCCCAGTTTTGTGGTCAAACTCAGGGAGCCACCTAAAGAGGTGTAATTTGAAGGAATCCCTGGGAGGATCTCTTCACCAAAATGCCTCCTTCCCCCTACCCTCGGGGAGGCAGATCGCTGGGAAAATCAGGAGGCAGCTCATGCTTCAGAGTTGTTACTGCTCTGAGAGGCTGGGCTACCTCTTCCCAGGCCACATAAGTCAGTGAAAAGAAGAGTTTGAAATCAGAATTGAGTCTGAATCCCTGCTCTGCCATTCACTTACTGCGTGGCCTTGGACAAGTTAGATAACCTCTCTGAGCCTCTTCTTTAAAACATGACAGTAGTCTCTCCCTCTCTGGGTTATTGGGGGAATTTAATGAGAACATGACCTCTGTTTCTGAGTCTGACATATTGGGGGGCATAATAAATGTTCATGTCTCTCTTTTTTTAAGTAGATGAAAACTCCTGCCTCTCCTTTATCCGACAGGGCTGGGAAGGTTGGATTTCTGAGCACCTGCTCTGGGCCAGCCATACTTCTATATACTTTATGCATATTAACTCATTTACTCCTCATAACAGCTCTATGAGGGAGGCATTGTTATTGCCGTCACTAGTTATGAAGGAGACGAGAGAGAGAGAAAAGTTGAATAACCTTCCTGAGGTCATGTGCTAGTCAGCAGATAAGCTAAGACGTTTTTAGGATATAGTTTAGGAACTAGAACTGCGTTGTCCAGTAATGTGGCCGCTTGCCAGATATGATCATGGATATGTGATTAGTCTGAATTGAGATGTAATTTAATTGTAAATTATAATCTCAGTTTCAGAGATTGTATAAAGAGAGAGGGTGTAAAATACTTCATTCATAATTTTCAATGTTAATTACATGTTTGAATGGTAGTATTTGGGATATATATTGAGTTAAGTAAGATATGTTATTAAAACTAACTTTACCTGTTTCTTTTTCTGTTTTTAACGTGGCTGCTAAAAGGTGTTCAGTGACATATGTGGCTCATATTATGTTTTTACTGGACTGTGTAGCCTAGAACCCCTGCTCTTAATCACCCACTATATTGTCTCCAGCAGAGAGGATTTGTAAATACTACCACACTAGCTTATGCCATGATAGGAAAGTCACCACCAGGTCCTAAAGATGGATTTGTAGGGTTTTGTCAGTATTAGGAGTCCCCTTATTAAGGCGTAGACACATCTGAGAGATAGGATGCTCCCAGCCTTCGCCAGGGAGGTCAAGGAGTGGCCTAGCAGAGACTGAGCCTGGACCCACCTCGCTGCCACCCAAATTAGAGGTAGCAGTGAAAGAAAGGGGAGCATGTCCAAGACAAGACAAGCTTCTTAATTCTGCCCCAGGAAGGGGTGAGGTTCACATCTAATTCCCCCCACATCCTAACCAGCTGTTTAGAGACCCCAGGAGCAGGAGAAAGAGGCCCCCCAACCTGCTCTGCCTGCAGGTTCTCTGAGTATCTCCAATAATAGGGAGATTCTGCCCACTGACAGAATCTCCTGCCTCTTAGAAATGGCTGCTTTTTCCTGAACCTCCCTTCACAGAGTGCTTCAGTTGCACAAATTCCTGCGTCTATTTTCTGGAGCTGTCACGTTTCCAGAAAGCATGGCACACAGCCCAGTGTCCCGCAAAGATCAATGGAATCCAAACCTTCAGGGGTAGGACCCAGGTATTTGCATCTGTCTCTCCCTCTGTCTCTCTCTCTCCTCCCCTTTCTCTTCCTTTGTCTCTCTCTCTCTCCACATTCTCTTTCCCTTCTATCTCTCTGTCTTTCTCTTGTACACACACACACACACACACACTCACACTCACACACACTCAGTGCTGTAAGAACCAGACAGACTCACAAGCAAGGCTCTCAGTGTGGTGTCACAGTGCCCAACAGTGTGATCATTTGTGACATAAGCTGTTAGTAATGTTTCCTAAAAATAAAATGGCTATGTTTGCAAATTACTTACTTCTTTTTAACAAATATATATTTGTATTGATTTCAGAGAGGAAGGGAGAGGGAGAGAGGAAAAGAGAGATAGAAACATCAATGAGGAGAGAGAATCATTGATCAGCTGCCCCCTGCAACCCCACACTGGGGATCAAGCCCGCAACTCAGGTGTATGCCCTGACCAGGAACCAAACCATGACCTCCTGGTTCATAGGTGGGTGCTCAACCACTGAGCAACACTGGCCAGGCTGCAAATTATTTACTTCTTAAATTAAATTGTGCAGGTTCAAGATTACTCATATAATAGTGTCACTGTTCCTCACTTGCATTCCTGGACATGTCTTGATTGGAAGAAAAGAGTGTGGTGTTACTGCCACATGGTGGGCACAGGGCACACCCATACCCTATTTTATCTCTGCCCAGAATGGTCAGTAATTGAGGAGGGGAAAGAGCAGGTCAACAATTATGCTGATATTGAACTTTGTGACTGATGGTTTGCTAAGAACTTTATGTGAATTATCTCGTCTGATCCTCACAGTAATCCTTGAAGATAGGAACCATTATTAGCTTCATGTTACAGGTGAAGAAACTAATAACAGAGGTTAGGTAACTTGCTCAATGCCACCCAGCTGGCAAACAAACCAGAAAGATCCAGGAGATATAGGTACGTCTGTCTACCTTGGTAGATTTTAATTGTCCCAGACAATCAGAGATGGCTCAGGAGACTTGTATAATCTTTGTCTACAGACCCAAATAAGGGGTCTCCATTATCTTCATGAGTGGTCCCCAGAATCTTAGACACAGGAAACAAGGCAAGGCAAAGAAACAGGTTATTGCCCTTGGTACTCCAGCCCCAACCCCCAAGGTGGCATGCCAGTGAGCCAGGCTGGACCTGTTGGAGAATTCTCTACCTCATTAAAGACAGCTTAAAACCAGAGCCAGCCATAAGGCCCATTCTGCCAACTTCCATGCCCAAAACTCTACCCAATTTTTGGCTTTTAATTCAAGGAAAAAACCATACTTGCCAGCAAGAAGTAGGTGAAAGTGTTTTTGTATACTAGGTTTATTTATTCCTGTGTCACTCAAGCTGTACCATAGTCAGCATCCTCAGACCTAGTGGTCCGCAGCACATTCTTCCTCCTGAGGTGTATGGGAGGAGGGGAGGGAAGAAAGAGGAGCTGTGACATTTCCTCAACCCCCAGGCCCTTGCTGGAGGCCCATCACCACTACTAATGTGACTTTGTTGTAAAGCTGTTGTAAATCCTTTACTTACCTACCAGTGTGGGTGGGCAGTCTAAAAATAAGAGTCTGCCATGGGGATGTGTCTGCCCCTTGTGTCCCAGCAGATAAGGGTAGTCAGGAAGGCTGGTCTGGCTGTCTCCACTGAGGAAGTGCATACCAGTTTCTACATGATAACCCATCACATGATTTGCTCCAAAGTTTCCCAGCTCCCTTGGGAATTCTTTATGGATATGCACCATCTGGCTGCCGTTCTCAGGACGCGCTCCAATTTCTCAATGTCCTTCTTCCCATGTAAAGCCCAGGGTTGAGTGTTGTGCTCCAGACAGGATTGGCCAGTTCTGGGCACGCAGAGGGCAGGTGATCATCTAAACCAGAGATACTCTACCTCACTTAATGCACCCAAGACTGTGCTCACTTTATGTATCATATATCAACCACATAACATAGCTGGGCCCGGCTGAGCTAGCGGCTAATTTACAGAATAACAAACAAATAGGTAATTTTCCCATGGACTGCTGCCAAACCAGGTCTACCCCATCCGGTACTTGTGCAATTAATTTTTAACCTAAATGCAGAACTTTGTATTTCTCTCTTCTCGCTCCATCGTGTTGGTTTCAGCCCTGTGTTCCTTCCTGTTGAGGTCATTTCTTATTTCCATTTTGTCATCTGTGGTGGTAACTACGCTTCCCAGCTTTGTGTCTGCCGCAGACTTGATTGGAACACCTTGTAGATTGTCTTCTGAGTCGCAGGTAACAATGCCAATAAGGTCAGCACCAAGGGCAGAGCTCTATGGCATGCCACTAGAGACCTTTGGGTTGACACAGAAAAACTAATCAACATTCTTTGACTGTGGTTGTTCATCCAGCTCTGACTCCACTTCCTGTCCTCTGACCCAGTTCTCATTTCCTCATCTCATCCTCAAGGGCACCAGGTAAAGCATTTGTCAAATGCCACGCAAAAATCAAGATGCATTGGGTCCATATCATTGCCTTGATTTGCTGCCTGAGTGAGTAGAATTGCTGCTGACATGTGAGGGGCAAGACATTTATCTGTCGGGGGTGGGGGGGAGTGAAAAATAAGTCTGTTAATGACTGAAAAGATAGCGATTCACTGTGGAAAATGCAGGGAAGCCCATTTAAATGGAAAGGTTAGTATGTAGACTTCTACTAGCATGGATCGTCTTGCTCCCTCAAATGTTCATATTGTTTTATTATAACATTCTCTCATGTATGTAATTATTGCATGCACTTTATCTCCTCCATGAACCCTTGAATTTTTCTTCTTTTTTTCTTTGCTTATGCCAGTTTTATAATTCTTGTTACCAAATGTTTCAAAAGCTACATACCTTAAGTCCAAGGTTATCTTAATCATTGAACAAGAATATATGTAAAGCACCCAACCCTAGCTTGGCCCAATATAGGAGCTCAAAAATATTAGTTCTGTGATATACCCACAACACTATAGCTCAGGGCCTTGCATTCAGTAGGTGTTCAATAAATGTGTGAATGGGCATACAAATAACTAAATGGCTCTCTCATATTTCCCCGGCATTCAGATTTACATAATAAAGGCATGAGACCTGGTACTCAGGTTTATAGTTGAGCTGCTGGCTTGGTGGGAGAATGTTGACCAAATAGGATTGATTAGGTATTGGGGAGGGAGGAGACATTTGATGGGCAAGACATTTGTCAGGGGTGGAAAAGAAAAATAAGTGTGTTAATGACTGAGAAGATAGGAATTCACTGTGGAAAATACAGGAATGCCGCCCTAGCTGATTTGGCTCAGTGGATAGCGTGTCAGCCTACGGACTGAAAGGTCCCAGGTTTGATTCCGGTCAAGGGCACATGCACAGGTTGTGGGCTCAATCCCCAGTAGAGGACATGCAGGAGGCAGGCAATCGATGATTCCCTCTTATCATTGATGTCTCTCTCCCTCTCCCTCTCCCTGTCTCTCTTCCTCTTCCCCTCTCCCTTCCTCTCTGAAATCAACAAAAATATAAAAAGAAAAACAAACAAACAAAAGGAAACCACAGGGAAGCCCATTTAAATAGAAAGACAGCCAAATCTGAAAGAGTAGCCAGGACTCCAAGAAAAGTAAAGTTCAATTGGTCATCGGGTTTGAGGATCAGGGACAGAGCTTCATGTGGCAGATAAGCTAAGAGGGCAGATGCCAAGCAAGTGCTAGAAAAACTGAGAAGCAAAAGTGGGCGTGCTCTGAGAGGGTCCAGGGCTTTGACAGCAAATGTGTCTGTTATGCCCAGCGCTTGCTGGTAGTGGGAGCTGCAATGGGGCCCGGGGTGGTTTGGTCTGGTTGAAAGACCCCAATCTGGGCAGGTTGTTATGATAGGTCAGTATATCTAAATACACATTTTTTTTCCTGCTCTATATTGGGGAAATGCCAGTACATCTACATTATCCAAATGCTTCTTTTAGGCAAAAGCCTTTCCTTTGTTAACCAAACAGCCCTACTATTATGAAATAAAATGCTTGCTTTATGTTCCAAGAATCCCTTACATGGCCAGGATGGGCTTTGTTTTGTACTCAGCCAATTTGGGGTTCAAATCCTAGCCCTGTCACTTGTGGCCGTGTGATATTGGGTACATTACACAGTTTTCCCAAGATTCAGTTTCCCTGTCATAAAGATGTCTACTTTATGGTACTATTGGGAAGTTAGATTTAACATATTTGTTTATTTAACATAACTAAAATGCCTGACAGATAGTTGTAGTCGACTGTAGCTATCAGTAGTAACTGTGTACCCTTGGGCAAAAGTCACCTACCTCCTCCGAGTCTCATTTTTATCATGAGCATAACGGTGTCAGAGCTGTGAGAGTATAAATGAAAACTGTTTTGTACAGTGTGGATTACTTAATAAATGTGAAACTGTTGTGACTTATAGGTTGCTCAGGAGTGCCTGGCTCTTCTGTGTGCCCACTAAATCCAAAGATGTGCCCTGGGTTGGGGATCCAGGGACAGTCTTCAGAGGGGACTGTGATACCTTCAAAATGGTTGTGAGAAAATTGCAATGAGCATCCATAGACTGCAGGTGCTTCTGGGGAGAGAGCCCATTGCTTTAGTTACATTCTCAAGGGGGTCCACAGTCCACCAAAGGTCAAGAAATACTGCCCAGGGGTCGTGAAACTATAGCTTCCCAATATTGCCTTTCAGTGGGAGTGTGTGGAGTTTCTTAGAGTGTGGGGTTTCTTAGAGTGTGGAGAGGGAGTCAGCACTGTGACCTTCTGGGGAAATTCCAGATATGGACCCATTTCCTTGGATCTTCCTCCAGCGCCCCGGAATCCAAGGTCCTACCTGCCTGACCTTGCTTGTTTCTAGAAGCACTGCACGTGAGCCTATGCTAGCTGTTCATTCAGTCCAAACAGTGCTTCCCATCTGCAAAGGTCTTTCATGCCATCCCCAGAGTAATTCCAAACAAACCCAAACCTATAAGCTCACTTAGACTTATGACCCCCATTTTGTCAGTGGTAAAAAGGCTCAGAGATGCTCAGGATAGTGGCCAACAGAGCTGATATGCAGCGTGAAATTAGCACTGTAGACAGGCAAGAATTAGAGGATCTGAGCTACAGACCAGGTCTGCCCTTATATGGCTGATGGAACAGGCCAATTCAAGGACTCCGACCACTACAGAGGCTTGGTGAAGAGGCAGAGGGGCAGTTGAAGGTGAGCGGCTTGTCAGATGATGTATATGGTCCTGACCACCTCCCTTTCCCCTCACTCCTGAGGATGGTGAAGTTGGGTTATGGTCTAATGCCAGCAACCCTTGTGAGAAGATACTGTTACCTACCCCTCCCGTTCATTTCTCCCTGAAGAAGTCACACTTGGGGCTACTCCCCTGACCTCAGGAGCCTTAGGGAGGAGGGTTAGGCCAGCTTCACTCTAGACATTTGGGCCAAGGCCCATCTCTTGCTCTTCCACCCTTCCTTTGGCTTGATGTGACTTTGGATCCTATAGGACATAATGCTCTCAGACCTAAGTTTGGATGTTAAAGGGAATAAATGGCTTCCCTATACTAAAGTAGAAGGAAAGAGTGTCCCTGCAGAGTCCAGCCTACTGGGATATGAATTAAAAGCTCCACCTAATCCTGGCAATAATAACTAACACGTGTAGTATGGTGCCAAGTATTAAATGCATTTAACTCTTCCAACAATCTAGCAAGTAAATCCAATTATAGTCCCTTTCTGAGAGAGAAGGAAATCGAGGCATGAGGAGGGGAGGCAAATGACCTGCCCACGGTCACAGCTAGTTATCGTGCTAGGATTCAAGTCCAGCAAGTCTGGCCCCATGTTCCGTGCATGTAAGCACTGCACCATGTCGTCTCTGTAAGGGGAAGGCACAATCCGCGGACCTGCCTTGTTTGTGCATATAACTATGTCAGGGTCTTGCTGGGAGGAGATGTGCCTGGGCCAGGGCAGAATTTACAAATTCACGGTTTGAATGTCAGCTCTAACCTCAGTTTCCTCCTCTGTAAAGGTCATGCCCTACTTACGTACATGGCCCTCTCTCCTGTTGTTCTGAAGAGGCAGCTTTGTATGCTTCACGGGTAACAGAGAGCCAGGCACACAGTGGTGTTGGCAGCAAAACAGCACTGGGTGTTACAGGGGTGGAGTCAGACTGGACCTTGGTTCAGCAACCTTGGGACTTGAGTTGTGGCTAAGAAAGAATTCAGAGCTAAGACTCAAATACAAGCAAAAGTTTATTTAGCAAGAAGAAGTGAGCCATAGAAGAAATGGGCTCAGGAAGTAAGTTACACGGCAAAAGAAGGGGCCCTTGAAGCTTAGGTGAAAGGCAAGGGGGACAGGGGTGGGGAAAGGTGCGGGAGTGCTCCATACAGAGAACCACACTAGCTTCTCCATCTGGAGGGTATTTACCTGGAGGTCTCAGGGAAGGACCCCAATAGAGCATTCATCAGGTTTCTAGGTGTGTCCTTTCAGGGTCATGGTCTCTACTGATTGGTTGGTGCCAGGCAGGAAGTTAGTCCTGATGTCAACCAGTCAGGGGATCTCTTATCTGGTTTTGCTGCTTTTCTGGGACTGGAGCTGACACACAGCTGAGGCCTAGATGTTATCCTTAGGGGCCATACTTAAGGGAATGGTTGTGACAAGGGCCCACGTGGAAGGAATGTGAGGCCACTTTTAGGTCCCTTGTTCTTCCTCCAAGGGGTCTCCTGCATGACTAGGAACATGCCAGGGGAGGAAAGGTCGGGGAGGATCTGAACCACATGGCCAGGGATATGAGAGGCCAGGGGGTCTAAACTGCATGTCAGTGATATGACAAGTCAGGGAGGGTTCAAACTGCGTGACCAGCAACATGCTAGGGGTGGAAAGGTAACCCTGGGGGGAGGGGTCTTGTTTTCCAGTTTTACCTGTTGCTAGGCATCTGGACCTTTCTGCCCTTGGTGCCCTTGCTGTGCTCATGCCTGTCTCACTGCTACCACAGAAGGAGCTCAGAAAGATTTTCTGAAGAAATGTGGGTAGACGGGTACATGGATAAGCATAGCTTCTTGGAATTGTCTGGGTGAAGGCAGGACCAGTGATCTAGTGATTTGCTTCAATGGGCGTGTCTGGCCGTGGCAGGGTTACTCTCCCTTCAGTGGGGGACTGTAAGGGGCCAGAGTATGAGTGTCCTCCTCCTAGAAACCTAGTTGTTAGCCTTCGCCACAGCTGCTAAGGTTTACAGAGTTTTTAAGGAGTTTTTTAGTCTGGGTAGGAGGGCTCTGCCTGCCCAGAAATGCTATTCTTGAGAGCAGACACAGAACAAGGGAAAGAGAGGCTGTCTGTTGCTTGTGCAGAAAGTGCCTATAATCTATTCAGGGAGGCGAACCAGGGCCTTATCCCTCTGAGCAGGAGATTAAAGGCCTGAACTTGTGATTGCTGCTCAGCTGGGGACCTCTGCTGTATGCTGCCCGACAGGAAGCCCGAGAGCACAGAGAGCACAGCTGCCACTGGAGAAAGTCAGCGTGGGGGACCGCCAGTGCGGGCTGTTGAAAACAAATGGGGCAAAGAAACGATTCTGATGCTATCGATTAGAGCTGATGTTTGCAGAACAGCCGGAAATGACTTACTTGCCTTCAAAACCAATAGGGAAACCGAATCAGTGAGCCTAGGATAGACCTCCTGAACCCTGCAAAGGGTTTTCATATCCCAGTCCTCTCCTCCCTCCCAGAAATACTCACACATCACCCACCCACCACCACATCACGCAGCCAGGGCCTGGGGGTGAGATATGTACTCCCTGCTGCCCCTTCTCTTTCCTCCTCTTTGTCCTCGGATGGCCTCCAGCGTTCATGTCTTTCTGAGCCTCAATCTGCCTGGCTGCTGCCACCTTCACATCTGGCCCCTGGTCTTCCCTGGCCACTGTCATCAGGGCTTCTGTGGTGTGTGTACCGGGATGTGGGTGAGAGCCGTCCTCCTTCGGTTAGCCGAGAAAACACTGGAGCTTTTGTACCTAAAAGGAGCTCTGCTAGTAAGTTACCAAAACAAACCAGGAAAGTACAAGAGCCTAGAAATGCGTGAGTCTGCAGAGCAGGGACCCTTCAACCAAGATAACACAGGATTTGCTCAGTGAGCGCAGCCTACTGCAGCGGTTCTCAACCTGTGGGTCACGACCCCTTTGGCTGTCACAGGGGTCGCCTAAGACCATCCTGCATATCAGATATTTACATTGTGATTCATAACAGTAGCAACATTACAGTTATGAAGTAGCAACGAAAATAATTTTATGGTTGGGTCACAACGTGAGGAACTGTATTTAAAGGGCCAGAAGGTTGAGAACCACTGTTCTACTGGAAGCCCAGGACCCAAATCCTTCCCTCCCCTCCCTTCCCCTCCTCTTCTTCCGTTCCCTTCCTTTCCCTTCCCTTTTCTCTTCTTTTCTCTTTTCTCCTTCCTTTCCATCCCTCTATCCATCCCTTCCTTCCTTTCCTTCATTCCTCATTCACCCCACCCCACCGTGTGTTACTCTGGGACTTTCAAGAAGCAGATGCCAAGATGGGATTAAAGGAGCATCAATTCTATTCGGGGAAACATCTATGTGGAAGAAAATGGGGAAGGAACTAAAAAAAAACACACAACAAAAAAATGGAGGGCGCAGGGCTGGAAGAAGCAATACAAGCCTGACCTCGAGTGCAGGAAGGAAGACTGAGCAAAAGCATGTTTGCCTGCCCCGCAGTCTAAGGAAGGTTCAGCAAGGCTGCCAGGGCAGCCCTGCGTAGTGCACTCTGTCCTGGGCATGGGCCTGCCGAGCATCCCCACTGTGCAGCCATGGGCCGGAGCACCCGTGGGAAGCAGGGCCTTGGTGGCAACTGGGTGATGGGTTTCAGAGCTTGGCACTGGGAGCCTTGGTCAATCCTGTCCCTGCAGTTGGCAGTCTGTCAGGCATCCTCTGGCTGCCATGACTTGGTTCAGCTGCCGAAAGCCAGTCACAGACTGATTCTACCCTTCAGTGGACTCTCTTTTCTCTAGTCTTCCTTTCCATATCTACGTGGCTTACTTCACTACAGCCTTCTCTGCAATGCCTTCCCTGGCTACCCCATCTAGAATTTCAACTTTGTCTGACACCCCTGGCCTCCTCCCTGCTTCATTTTCTAACCTACCATCTGTTTTTCTTATCTGTTGTGTTCATTGTCTCTCACCTCTACTAGGATTTAAGTTTCACGAGGGCAGGAATTATTGTGTATCTTGTTCAATGTTGTTCAATTGCCCAAAGCCTGCACAGCACATGGACTTGATGAATATTTGTTGAGTGAAAACACAGGTGTCTGTTGTTCATAGTACCTTGGAGCTCAGTTTCTGCAGCAGCTGTGTGGACCTCTGGACAAGGGCTGCCGCCTTTAGAGCTTGGGAGCTTCACCTCCCTTTCTAGGCCCTGGAGAGGTAGGTGCTGTGGTGCAAGGTTTAGCATGGGGTTTGGCACTGGACAGACTCAGGTACTGGTCCCAGCTCTATCACCAGCTGTGTGACCCTGAGCAAGGCACTTAACCTCTCTGAGCCATAGCTCCCTCAGGGGTGAAATGAGGACAATAATATAACAGTTAGGATGGTTTTAAGGTTGAGAGAGTTCTGATTACCCCAGCTAAGTCTTGAAGACTTTTCCTACTTAAAAGTCAGTTCTCACTAATGGCTTATCAGCAAACTATTTCTTCTACTGAGGGAGAACTTCGAAGCTCAGCCCACTTCCCCAGGTCTTTTGGAGCCATTTCTCATGCTTTCTCCTACTGTCATCCTCCTTGTCTCCACTTCTAAAATATTGGCAATTTTTTTGGATTCCTAGGTTTCCATCATTACTAATAACTACCATTTCCTGTGGGCAATTACTTTGCATACACTATTACGTGACTTAAATAATTACATGCCTTAACTAATGTGTTGACAGGGACCCCATATCTAATTCCCTGCCTATACCTCTGGAGTCTGGCGCTGAGTAGGTGCTTAGTAAATATTTGTTAAATCATCAGAACCAACTGGTAGGTTGTTATTATCATCCATATTTTACAAATGCAGAGCCTTAAGACTTGCCCACAGTCACAGAGCAAATAAGTGACTTACACCTAGATCTGTCACATCTCCAAACCTGACAGTTTTCAAATCTGTGGTGCATTTTACAATCCCCAGAGGAAGAGCTCTGGAGGCAGGCATGGGCTCATGGTGGCCTAAAGACCCAGCCAGCTGCCGGTTATAGGAAGTGTCAGGAAACTCCAATTTAGTGTTGGGGGACAGCATGGCCTCACGAACACTTTGCCATTAACTTTTATTGCGAGCACATAATTTTCTAGGTTGAGTGAATCACTTTTGGCTGGCAAAGAGACCTCTCTTTTTTAGCTGCTCCTGAATTCTTGACAATGTTGAGTCATTCCTTGGCAGGACATTGCCAATATTGTGGCAGTCGGGACAATTGATGTAAGCCAAATAGCTTAGTTAGCTAACCCAGTGGTTTTCTTTGAACGTGGTGCAGAGTTTAACCCTATTTCAGGCAGTCTAGAAAGAGTGGTGGAAGTCCCTTAATCCTGGCAGAATGCTTCCAAGTCTCAAGGGTGGCAAAAGGTAGTTGGAAGACTAGGGATATATTTGTAAATTTGCAAATGATAAAGTCTTTTAATGATTTAAGCTGGGCCATTTGTGCTTGAAATAAGGCTCAGGCATGCACACAAATACACAAAACACCCTATGATGAAAAACCTGAGTTTTTATTGTACAAACGGCTGTGTTTGCCTTTAAATGATGAAATTAAAATACCTATAAGTAGAGGTGGCATTGCCTAGAGACAGTTCTTTCTTTGAGGATCAGAGGAAGAGCTGCTGATGGGGAATGGTATTTGAGAGGCACCTCAAAGGCTGTTCCTTCTCAAAGCCCCCCACCCCCATTCTGCTTGGTGGGGGGGGGTGATTTTTCACCATTGGTCACTGGAAGAAAGAATGGAAATATGTGGCAACACATTAACACACTGGTGCACAGTAACACTTCAGTCATCCTAGGTGTCAAGCTAGCCAGCTGGGAGAGTGCAGTTAAGAATAAGGTGTAGTTTGGCTGTGCAGTGGGTATTTGTTTTTGCCTGCCCAATATCTTTCTAGACACAGGATCTCACTTTTCCTTTAGGGAACCATCCCTTCTCTAGCGTTGTCTAAGGAGTTTCAGTGAGCCTGTGATAAGCTTAGCCAATCAGAGCATTGCATTCTCTTGGCCATTGCAATTGGTTCAAGAAGAGACATATGACTTGAATCAAGCCAGTAGGAGGACTACACTCAACTTGTGCTGGAACTGTTGGACCGGAACTATATTGTTGGGTGTTGCTAAACTAGTAAAATGTGTCATAACAGACCATGTTACATTTCAAATAAGCTCAAGACACTGATATCTGTACACTGCTGACCCTGGCGCTATATATTAGTCCATCAGCAGACTCCTTGAATCTGTTCTCAAGTCTCTATCTCTGGACGCAGTGCTTCTGACCAGAGGCTGAAGAAGAAGGTGTCTTCGTGTCTGAGGTCAGTTGAACGCTGAGTAAAACTGAGCCTCCAGTGTTTTGGGGGATGATGGAACAGAGACTAGTAATCAACAATTGTCCTGTTTAGAATTCCTAACCACACCCTATAGGAAATTTTGTTCAGTCTCTTTGCTTCTTTATTCTGTGGCTCCCCCAGATCCTTACTCCAGCACCAATCAAGCTGTGTGGCAAAAGGCAAGTCAGTATAGTCTTTTCCTGTCTTTAGTTCTTGGGGTTCCTGGCTCTTTGGTCCCCTCTCAAGGAGGGAAAAAGGCTGCATGGCACATTGAGAAGGTGTCATTGTGAGTCAGGAGGCCTGAATTCTAATTCCATTTCTTGTAGACCTTCATTCCTTGGTCTTGGGAGAGTGTCCCTCTCTGAGCTTCAGTGGCTTGTTGATTCTGTAACTCTGGAAACTGATAAAGCAAAACTAACTCTCTCTCTCTCTCTCTCTCTCTCTCTCTCTCTCTCTCTCTCTCTCTCTCTCTGTGTGTGTGTGTGTGTGTGGTCTGGGAAGGCTGAGCACTTGGCCTCTGTGTCTGTCTGGGTCTCGCCTTATGAGATGCTTACAGTCTCTTTGGGCTGACCCTTGCTATTCACACATACCCTCTCAGCCATATCTTCCAGTACATGCCTGGATTTTTTTAGTTTGGAAATCTAAAGTTGGCAATAACTTTAGAGGAGACCAAAATATTGGGTCACCGGAGACCAACAGGGGATTCAATAAATGAAACTTCAGCATTTAAAATATTCAATTCCCTCAGAAAAGTTCCTGAAAATAAAGATTATCTACTTAAAACACCCAAAGATAGCATTTACGAAAAAGGCACTTTGCAGGGAAATCAATCTTAATGTTGCCTTTCACAATTCCAAGTCCCTTATGCTCTATTAAGAAGTGGCCCCTTCACCTTGCCTTGGGTCTCTATTCACCAGCACCCTCCCCAGGTGGACCCACTTCTGCTCGGGGCTTGTCTTCTTTTCTGTAGTGATGGTTATGGGAAAACTGGAGGATTAGCTATGGTGTAGCTGCCCTGAGCTGAACACTGATATCGGGAAGGACCCTGGTCATTTAGTTTCCATCTTCAAGCAATTATAGACAGAAGGAAAGGCAGTGAGGGGAATGCACAACCTCCAGCTCAAACCCCAACTTGAGGACTTTTCTCTTAAGACTTATGCAGAGAATGATCTTTTGGAATATTTTTGCCTACTGCTCATGCACATGTTTCTGTTTCTCAAGGAAAAGGAATCAAAACCTTCTCACTGTCTTGGGTTAATTTTTTTGTAGCTTACAAGTTGGGAAAATATCGTGATAAATAAACAATGATATTTTTTTTTCTTATCTAAGATCAGTTTTTTTTTTTTTCATTATAGAAGCATTTATATCCATTTGAAAAATAGGGAGACATGTGTAAGAGGCGTATTATTTATTTATTCTATACATTTTACTGATTTTGCAGACTTGGAGTTCCCCTACAAAAATCCTGGAGCCTCATTAGGATCTATTTTCTACAGATTGGAAATTGCTGTTTTACAAAAAACAAAAAAGGTATTGAGTGTTTCCTACATGTCTGTTGTTACCCTCAGTTGCATACATTCCATTTGATTCTCATGACAACCTCATAAAATGGATACTTGTATTATCCCCACTTTATAGATGAGAAAATAGACTTAGAGGGATAAAATAATTCACTTAAGCACACTTAGATAGTAAGTTGGCAGAGTCAGGATTTTGAGTCACGTATTTCTGATTTCAAACCCATATTCTTAATCACAGAACTAGAACATGGCCTATATTGCTATATATATGTACTAGGGGCCTGGTGCACAAAAATTTGTGCACTGGGGCAGTGTGTGGGGGGGTGTTTCCTCAGCCCGGCCTGTGCCCTCTCACAGTTTGGGACCCCTCTGGGGATGTCCACCTGCTGGTGTGCCTGGCCAGCCTGGGTGAGGGGCCAATGTCTGTTTGCAGGCTGGTCAAACTCCCCAGTGGAGACCCTCACCCCAGGGGCTGTGGCAAGCCTGGGTGAGGGGCTAAGGGCAGTTTTCAGGCTGGCCACAGCTCCCACTGACCCTCCGGGCCATCCGCCTGGGAAGCAATGGGGTGGCGCTGGCCACCCCATAGGCTTCCCAGGAGGGAGCCTTGGGGTCCCCCAGCTCGTCCCTGCCCCCCCCCAAGGCTTCTCCGCCTGGGAGGCCCATCAGGTGGCCCTGGCCACCCCATTGGCCTCCCAGGAGGGGGCCGGAGGTGTCCCACCAGCTCGTCTCCGCTCCCCCAGAAGGCTTCTCCGCCTGGGAGGCTGATCGGGTGGGCTGGCCAGGCGCTGGCCACTCGATGGGCCTCCCAGGAGGGGGCCGCAGGGTCCCACCGGCTCATCTCCGCCCCCCCGGAAAGCTTCTCCGCCTGGGAGGCCGATCGGGTGGGGCTGGCCACCCGATGGGCCTCCTCTGCAGGGTCCCGCCGGCTCGTCCCCGCCCCCCGGGAAGGCTTCTCCACCTGGGAGGCCCATCGAGTGGCGCTGACCACCCGATCAGCCTCCCAGGAGGGGGCCGCGGGGTCCCGCCGGCTCGTCCCTGCCCCCCCAAGGCTTCTCCCCCTGGGAGGCCAATCGGGTGGCGCTGGCACCCAATCGGCCTCCTCCACGGGGTCCCGCCAGCTGGTCCCTGCCCCCCTGGAAGGCTTCCGCCTGGGAAGGCATCGGCCAGCCCAGGGTGCCAGATGCCTTCCCAGGATGGAGGCTCCCAAGATGGCGGGGGCAGCAGCCGCACACCGGAGCTGCGGCCTCCGCCATCTTGGCTAGGCTAATTTGCATACAGTCACTCTGATTGGCTGGTGGGCGTGGCTCAGGCCATCCCAAATAAACAGTTAATTTTAATATTACCCTTTTATTAGTTAAGATATCCTTTGTATCTGACTACTTTTAATTTAGTTATTTGTATCCTGTTTATATTCTGGCTCACAGAAAAAGCTCAACAATAGCTTTTTAATTAATTGATTAGTGGTGAGGGTGTTTTTTAATTTGATTCCTATTTTTATACTGCTTATTCCCAAACAGGCATTTTAACCTCCTTGAGCATAGGCCACCAAAGTTCTTCGATGGCCTTGGTTGACAAATATGATTTTGAGTTTTGAATTCCAGATCAGGAATTAATAGATAGATGTCAGAGAAGGAACTGAACTTGGAGACTCTCCATCTAATTAGAGAGCTTGATGAAGATTATTTTGTTTGCAAACCATGAGTCATCTATCCTGTTCTTCAGAGCATTCAGTTAAGCTTCTTCATCATCACCACCACATCATCATCACCAAAATCATTGCAATTTAAATATATTTTTCGAGCTCCTTAATCTTATAGGGGACTTTTCTAGATTCTGAAGATAGACATATAGAGGTATGGTACAGGTTCTGTCCTCGAGAAGCTTACAACCCAATGGGGAAAACAGGGAAATCTTCCATGTGGAGGTGCATTTAGCCTGGGCTTCAGAGGAGAGTTGCTTGGACAAGAGGGAAAGCAGAGTTAGGATTTGTACTATTCTAGCCAGAGGGAACAATATAAACAAAGGCAGTGAGATATGGAAGTTCATGCTTAGAGAAATGTAAGCAATAAAATAGAGGGTATTTAAGAGTTATAACCCACTGGAATATATTCCATGGGGTGTGAGGTAGGGATCTGACTTTCCATAGAGGTGATTTCCATAGAGATGATTAGTTGTTACAACACCACTTAATGAATTGTCGATCCTTTCCCCACTAATAAAAAATAACACCTCTTTCTAGTCCTTAAGTGTCTTTAAATGCTTGGGTTTGTTTCTGGATTCCATTCTATTTCATTGTCTTCTTGCTCTGTACCTGAGCTAGTGCCACATTATTTAAGTTCATATAGTTTTGTAATATGACTTGACATCTGGTAGGACAAGTTCCTCTCTTTGTTCTTTTTCAAAATAATTATGGCTATTCTTGTACATTGACTCCTCTGTATGAATTCTATAAGTTTTTAATCAAATTCCCTGAAAAAATATTAGGGGGCATAAAAGGAATGCTATGAGGCATAGGGGGAGCATAATGGGCCGTGAGGCTGGTAAAGAAGTTTGAAGGTCAAGTAATGAAGATTTAGATCATCAAGCCAAGATATGCAGAGTCCATAGCACTTCTGGGCATGTCTAAAGAAACTAGGAGCCCTAACCTGTTTGGCTCGGTGGATAGAGCATCGGCCTGCAGACTGAAAGGTCCCAGGTTCGATTCCAGTCAAGGGCATGTACCTTGGTTGTGGGCACATCCCCAGTGGGGGGTGTGCAGGAGGCAGCTGATCAATGTTTCTCGCTCATCGATGTTTCTAACTCTCTATCCCTCTCCCTTCCTCTCTGCAAAAAATCAATAAAAAATATATATAAAAAGAAACTAGGAGAACTTCTGGCATCCTGGCCCCTCTGTTAAGAATCTTGTTTGCCATGCCTTGCACATAGATTGCTTCAAGCTGAAACCCATGTCCCCAGAGCCTTCTATGTCAGGGCTGAAGAGATAGCTCAGCCTGTGTTGGAAGATCAAAGAAAGCCTTGTCCATCTTGCTTACTCAGAAGTGACCTTAATTTGAAACCCTGCCTTGGTCTTTTCGCTGCCTCTGCCCCTTTTCATAAGCAGTCCTCCCTGCTGCCATCTGTCATAGTTACAAATGATTGGACAAGGGTAAGGAGAGAGAGCCACCCAGTGTGTCTTCCTCTGAAGACTAACGTCAGCCCTGGATCAGAAATCATGGGAAGCAGCCCTGGCCCTCGAGTGAGGGGAGGGTCCTTTGGACAAGCCTCTGCGGACAGGCTGCCCTCTCATCCATCCCATTCCATTAACTACAAACAGAGACATGTGCACAGGGAAGTACCCCTCTTCTGCTTACCTTGCCACTTTCTCTTTGGTTTTTATTTATTTCTTCATTCAACAAGTATTTATTGAATACTTGCTACGTGTCAGGTGTTGGGTAAACAATGTGAACAAATGGATTTGGTGTTTGTCCACATGGAGCTTACAGTCTGGTGGGTGAGCCAGCCAGCAATAAGCTAGCAAACAAATATGCACACACATTTTCTTCTCTGTTCTGCTCTCCTCCAAGCACAATTCTTCCTCAGGAAGCCTGTTCTAGAGATGGATAGAGGTAGGTGGGGGTAGTATACCAATCTAAAAGGGCACTCCGGCCTTGGTGTTGGAGTGGGAGGGTAATGGGTGGTTTCTGTGTGTAAGGGGCAGTCTAAAAGTGTCCTGAAGATCTTACCTTTGTTTGAGTTTTCCGACCTTACCGGATGATTCTTGTCTCCTTTTTTGAGCATCAGATGTATATCCCATATCTGATGACATAAACTGTGGGGAAATGGAAGAGTTTTTTTGCTCTATGTAAGGGAGAGGAGAATGGTGAATAATTGTATATCCAAGGTGAGGAGGAGGAGGACAGGATATTCTAGCAGAGATAGTCTACAAAACATCCTCCCTCAGAGGGGTTCCTGGTTCTAGTAACTGTGATATAATGTGTATGATTGAAGTTTTGGGCCAGCTCTGTAGGTGTGGCCTTGAGCACAGGTGACCTTCTGGAGAAGGTAGAAGGAAAGGAGCAATGCAGATCCATGGCAAGGAGCATCAGATGGCTCTTGACCAGAGAGAAAAGTATGAAGGTCATTGAATGGAAAGCTTTTAATACTTGCGCATATGGAATTGGTTTTAAAAAAAACACACAAAACAAATAACAAACTAGAAGTGTGGCCTTAGGGAAGTCATGAGCTATCGGTTTTTACATTTATAAATAAATTGTGGTTGGGAAGGTGGGATGGGGTGCCGAGAGAGATATTTAATGATTTCTAAGATTTTTGCACCTTTAGTATGATGTGATTCTGTTTTTATCCCTGTGGAGCAGACACTACGTTGTCTAGAAATGTGTAGAAGAAAGTTTTTGTTTTTGTACATTTACTTTTGGAGTCTATAGGCTCTCAGAAAGCAAGAGATACAGGAACTTGCAAAAAGTTTAGTTGGATGAATGAGGGGGAAAATATAATATATGAAAAGTTCTCTCTTACCAAGGAGCCTACTTCTGGGTTAGAGAGAGCAATTAACATACTTGAAATAGTTAAAGAAGTCTGCTAGGCAATCCATATTTAAGATCTAAATTCTGGCTTGACTCCCTGGTTCCAGAGAGTACTGTGGACAGCTCCACAGTGCTGAAGGTAGAACTATAATGAGATGAATGCACTTTCCAATTCAGTGTTCACCTACTTACACATGCCACAAACCACCACTGAGGGCCTATTACACTCAGGCAGCATCCAGATACAGTAGGAAAGAAGTTGTTTTTTGCATATTTTAAAGTTGAAGATAACCTCAGAAGAAATGATCAAAAACTAAAACAACACAGATTTCCATGAAAAATAGCAAAGGAAACACAAAAGAAAATTTCAGTTTAAAAAGTTGAATTCAGAAATATTAGGAAACTTCATACTATGTGCCATTTATTGAGTGCCTACCATAAGCTGGGCTCTGTACGTACATTTTTTTCTAAGTAGTTTTATAAGACAGGAGCCCAGAGAAGGTGTGGGTCCAGAATCACATGGCTTATAAGTGGAGCAGGACCAAGGCCCACATTTGTTTCCTTCCAGAGCCTTGGGTCTTCCTCAATCTTCATGACTCCCCCATAAGTTCACCGTGGGAGGAAGGAACGTTCTAGTCTGCACACAGCTTATGTAAGCTTACAGGGGAAAAGACCAGCTCCTTTGTTCCCCTTCCTCCTCTATGTGTTTTCTTGCTCTCCTGGACCTGGGACAGCACCAACTGGTGGTGACTGGGAACAGAGAGTTTCCAGAACTATTTGAGGTGTAATAGGCAGAGATCTTTCAGTAGGATAATAATTTATCCAACTGTAGGCTAATCAAAAAAGTAGGTAATTAGCTTACAAGAGTAGGAAGTCTAGGTATAGATCCAGCTTCAGATATCTGAATCTGGGAGGAGAGGAGAAAAAGAGGGATGTGTGTCACATGACATCATCTTGACTCTGCCCCTTTCTTCAGCCCTCATCTTCTGCTTGGCTTTATTCTGGAGGTAGGCTCTCATCACCCGATGACAAGGTGGCTTCTGGGAGTCCCAGAATCACACTGTCTCTGATTTGCAACACCAGCAGAAAAGTACCCTCTCTCTCAATTTCTATGTGTCCATTACAGATAACATTCTTATTGGCCCTGTTAGGTCATGTGTACCTACTCTGAGTGATCAGCCTGAGTTTTACCTTGTGGAGAGAGAGGATATACATGGCATATGAATGATGGGTCAAATGATATTAACTGAAGGGATGTCAGACCTTTCTGAAGAACCAGAAGAAAGATGATGGGGAGTCAGACTGGACGAATAAAAGTGTTAAATACTCTGGATCCCTGTAGCAGAAACACACAGCCCAACGCACTAGGCCAGGGGCTCCATAGATGGTCTTCTCTTCTGAGAAGGAAATGGGGAGGCTGTGGGAAACAGGCCCAGGAAAGGTGAGCAGCCCAGCTCAGAGGGATCTTCAGACAAAAAACAGTCTGGTTCCTGGTTTTACCTGCAGAGTTCACCATTTTAAGGCAGAAAATCGAGCTTAGCCACAAAACAATGGCCCTTCTCTTCATGCAGTTCTCTACAGTTTACCAAAGACTGTCTAACCATCTCCTCCTCAGAGCCTTATAACCACTCTGGCTGGTAGTAAGGCAGATGGTACTTCCCTGTGTTACAAGTGAGGAAACCGAGACTCTGAGATGCTAAGTGGCCTGCTCAAGGTCACTCAGTTAAGTTGCAGAGCAATAACTATCAACCAACTCTCCAGCATCCAGGATTAATTAAAGGCTCATGGAAAAAAACTCCAACACAATCAAGATGGGTAAGTGATGGAGAGAAATCTCATTGGCCAGACAAGAAGCTGCAGAGGGAACAGATCTGCCAGTTGGAAAGGCAAAAACAAGAAGCTTGGCCCAATTGCCCAAGAAGGGAACAAAGAAATAGCCAGAATTTATAGGTGTGAGAAGAGAAAAATCAAGGAAAGAAATGAGATGCAGCCTGCAAAACACATAAAAGGAAATAGAAAAACATTCTTTAAAATACACTAGGAACAAGAGGAAGATAAGGGGGAATGTTTCTTCCTAATAGATGATGAGGGAAAGCTGATAATAGATGACACCAGAAATGCATAGATTTTTAATGCTTTATTTCTCGGGTAGCTGGAACAAACTGCATACAGACTAGAAGACGGGAAAAAACTGGAAGGTGGAAGGTAAAAGAAGGTGCCTGCAAGGAACTAAAGATCTGGGAACCCTAGAATATCAAAGCTGGAGGGACTGTAGATGTCATCTGGCCCCACCACTCACTTAATAGACAATGAAACTGAGTATCAGCAATAGAGGGTGAGCTGCCCAAGGTCACTCAGTTAGTATGAGAAGAACCAGGCTTCTGGCTCTTGGTCCAGTATATTTTTCTGGCACCTTTGGGAGATGGAGAGAAGGGGAGAAACAGTGGTAGATAAACCAGGACATAAAATCTAATATGGGAATTAGGTAAATGTACAGATAAGTTTGACTGAAGGCAGGGTGAAAGATTTGAGGAGAAGCTTGGGTGTAAGGTAAGGAGGAACCCTTGACATTAGGGTTCAAGTCTGGATGTTGCTCTGGCCTCCAGTGTTCTGCCAGTCTGGTTTTTCAGGGTCTCCAGTTGTTAGACACTCTCAGATCTGCAGTCTCTGGATTACTGACTGTTGTCTGATGCTTGGATGCTGTCTATCTTGCTTTGTCTCTTGAATTAGCTTTCTTTAGCCACAATTATACTGTCTAACAAACCACCCCAATAATCAGAGGCTTAAAACAAGATGCATGTATTTAGCTTGCTGTGGATAAGTAATTGAGGCTGGCCTCAGCTGGGAGATTTTCCTATAATGGCTGGATTCATTCACATTTGTGGAGTGGTGTGTTTGCTGTTGGCTCATCTAGGATGGCTGCCACTGGGTGTGTTGAATGACTGGGATGTATTAGATGACTCAGCTCTCTGTCCACTGTCTTGAAGGTTAGCCCATGCATATTTTCATGACCAACAACCCCTATCATACAAGGAATGGAAACACACAAGTACCTTGAAAGTTTCTGCTTGCAAATATGTTCGCTAACATTTTGTTGACCAAATCAAATTATATGGTTGAATCCAGAATCAGAGTGGGAAGCACATCAAAATTGTAGGGTAGAGGGTGTAATTCAGCAAGGTTATTAACTGGTGCCATTAGCACAATCAGTCTACCCCCAGGCCTCCGCTCCCAGGGTCTTTGGTTCTGCTGCCATTCTCTACTTCCCACCATCCTGGTCCTGCTGAGTGAGCTGCTTTTCTGGCTTCCAACCCTCATTGTAAAGTTCTGGGCTGCCTGGGCTCCCTCAGCCCATTTACCAGTGGGACAGTAAGCTGGGTGCCACACCTTGATTCTGCCCAAGAAGACTTTTGGATACCCCAGCGAGGACAGTGATGAGGACACTGCGTGCTCAGAACTGGTCTCCTGCAGCCACAGCCTCAGAAGCGGTGCCCTCTAATAGCTCTTGAACTGAAAACCACTACATCTGTGGGAATCTATCACTATTATTCACTTTCAAGGAGGCAGCCGATCAATGACTTGAACCCTAATGTCAAGGGTTCCATGGACACATGCCAGGGAAAGCCAGGTAGGTCCTCTGAAGCCTTTATCCTGTGTCCACAACACCCTGGACTCTGTCCTCTGAAAGGGTATTAGGGGCTGAATTCTGGTTCCACCAAAGTCATATGTTGAAGTCCTAATCCCCAGTACCTAATAATATGACTGTTTTTAGAGATAGGATCTTTAAAGAGATAACGAAGTTTAAATGAGGCCATTAGAGTGACTTTACTCCAATTGACTGGTGTCCTTATAAGAAGAGGCAATAAGGGCACAGACATGCCTGAGCCCAGAGGAAAGACCATGTGAAGACATATGAAGAAGACGGTTGCCTGCAAGCCAAGGAGAGAGGCCTCAGAAGAAACCAACCCTGCCGACACCTTAATCTCAGACTTCTGGCTCTAGGACTGTGAGAAAAGAGGTTTCCGTTGTTTAAGCCAGCCAGGCAGAGGCACTTTGTTCTGACAGCCCGAGCAAACTAATATAGAGGGAGAAACCAGAGGTGGGTGTTTGACTAAACATTAGGATAGTTGGAGATAGTCCTCCCTTCAGACAGTAGTTCCTGCCCCGAAGATGGAAGCACTCAGCAGAGACACCAATTCTGGTTTATGTGAAAACACCCCCTGGTTTATATTCTGAAGACTGAACATGTCCTGACATCTCGCTACTTGATGAGCCACTGGTCAGAGTGGACCTCTGCTTCCCCTAGACGAGGCTAAGTTTCCCTCAGTTCTGGCTTCTCTATCTTCTTGTGCCTTGCCCTGTACCCCCTTATGTCCTTCTCCTCCTTGACATCAAGCCAATTCAAGTGTTCATCTCCTGGCCTGGGATTCTACTGTGGGGAGATCAGGTCTGGATTTTCATGAATTTAGGATGTCAACGCCCATCTTCTTCTTTCTGGCACCTTCCACAGCATACACCCTCCACAACATACACTTCTTTTAAAAAAATATTTTTATTGATTTCAGAGAGGAAGAGAGAGGAGGAGAGAGATAGAAACATCAATGCTGAGAGAATCATTGATCGGCTGCCTCCTGCATGCCCCTTACTGGGGATCGAGCAGACAACCCAAAATAGAACTGACTGGAATAGAACCTGGGACCCTTCAGTCTGCAGGCTGATGCTCTATCCACTGAGCCAAACCAGCTAGGATCACAACATACACTTTCAAAAAAAAAAATCCCCAATAATTTGAGAAAAGGGGGATAGTATGTTTCAGTACAAGGCAATAAAGAAGGACCTGTGTTAAGTTCAGAAGCAGAATAACCAGTCAAAGGAAGGATGTGGAAGCACAGTTTAGATGGCAAGGGATGGACTGGTGGTGGGGAAGAGTCTGATGGCCACTGCACCATCAGAGTGAAAGAGCCCTGGACCAGGAGTCCGAAGGCCCAGCTCTGAGTCTGGTTCTGTCGGTCAAGCATGTACCTATTGCGTAGGATGCTATGTGCCACTTTGCCAGGTGCTGGGAGTACAGAGTCGAATAGGGCCGGCATGGACCCTGCCCTCATGGGGCATTCACTCTCTCTCATGTGACAGTGGGCAGTTCGTTCACATCTGAGCCTCCGTGTCCCCATCCAAAACAAAAGCTTAGACCATGATTTCTAATGTTCTTTTCTGCTCTAGCATCTCATAAGGGCTGCCATCAGGTATGAGGGGTTGAGGCCTTGATTATGACAGTGGCAACACTAAAAATGGGAAGGGAAGGATGAATCCAGGAACATTTCCAAGAATGAATTATCGCCTTGGCTATGGGAAAGCAGTGAATCTGAAGAGGCAAAAGTACCTGAGATTTTTTTAACCTGAAGATGTCATCAACAAGGAAAATGGAAATTGGGCAAGCAGTGAAGATGAATGCTGTCACAAATTAGATTATTTTTAGTAATTATACAGGCAAATGGGTCAAAACTCTGCTTATGTTTTTTCCTCCAAAGAGGGAAAAGTAAACTATGTAAGTGAAAAGGTGTGTGTGGAGGTGGGGGAAGTACTCAGTGGCTACGTTGTGCATTTGGATGAAAAAGATCTTGAGGTCTCAGTAGAAATCAGGTTGCTATAGAAGACAATCACTATATGGCAGTGTGATGGCAGATGGGAATTGCACATGGAGGGCCTGCTCTGGGTGTGCACTGGAGGCCACGGGGCTGGAGAGGAAAATTGCCAGCTCATTGCTCCATCCTTGGGGGATTGTGAACCTGAAGCAATGTCCTTCTTAGCAACATGATGTTTCATCTTTTTAGGGAGCTGAATGCCCAGTAAACCAGCCAAACAACAGTGGCTACCATATAGTCAACATTATTATAGTACCCTCCATGTTCCAGGCAAGGAAGCAGAGATGATAAGAGAGGGTTCCTGTTTATAAAATTAGAGTAGGGGTAGGGTGGGGAAGTAGACACATAACTGGATCTAATGCAGGCAGCCTGGGACTTGTGCTTACAACATTGTTTATGCACAGTGCTGGTGATTAATTCTTATGGCCGAGCTCTGGGAAGACTTCATGGAGGAGGTGGCATTTGAGCTGGGCCTTATGTGCAGTCAGTATGGGAAGAAGGAAGGTAAATGAAGGGACTCGTGGAAACATCACCTGTAGACTTTGGCAGGAGAAGAGTGGAGGCTGGCATGGAATGTTCTCCAGGGGTCCTCAAACTTTTTAAACAGGGGACCAGTTCACTGTCCCTCAGACCGTTGGAGGGCCAGACTATAGTTTAAAAAAAACTATGAACAAATTCCTAGCACACTGCGCATATCTTATTTTAAGCAGGACAAGCAGCGGCGGCAAAAACACCCTTATGTGACCCACGGGCCGTAGTTTGAGGATGCCTGCACTAGCCCATTAGTGTGGAGGTGGCTCTGGGGGAAGGGTCTTTCCTAATATGACTTGGGTATCTAAGCACCCAAATAGGACAGAACCTATTTCTGATTTAATTCAGAATTAAGTGGGGCCACCACACAAAAGACGAAAGAAGCTACGGGAGTGGGGGAGAGTCAGTAACAGGCCAAGGAAGAGGAAATTTCAAGCGGATAGGAGGATGTGGGAGGATTCAGACAATGCTGGTCCTTAGGAAGGGTGAAACGGGCCAATGCGGGCCAATGCGGCAAAGGCTCTGGAGCCTGAGGGACCACACGCTGATGAGCTGCTTGGTCAGTGAAGCAAGGAGAGGAGCAGGGATGGCAGCTGAAAAGATGCATGGGGTCAGAGGAGGAGGGGGCCAGTAAGTGGCCTGGGAGTTCCCAGCTCCTACCTACGCTGCCCTGCCTGAGCCTGGGGCTGGCGGTGAGGGGTCTGCAGGCTTGTCAAGATCTGCAGGGAGGGGTTGTGGACCAGCTGGAGACCCTGGGCAGCGTGGAGAGTGATCAGACTACATAGCACACACAGCTGAGCTTCTGAGGCAGTGTGGCTGAGCAGATGCAGACTGCTTACCTGGCAGGTATCACAGACAGGGAACAGTTGCGAGCCCAGACACCCACCCTGCTCCCACTGCTTCCTCCTGTAGAGTCTGCCTTCCTTCTCCTCCTCTCCTCCTTGCTTCCCTCTCATCCTTCCTATCACCTCTCTGCCTTTCAAAAAAAAAAAAAATTTTGCCCAGGCTCAGTTACAGTTATACCCGCCTGGCTCCCACCCCAGAACCTGCCTGCACCCTGCATAGACCAGGCAGTGCAAACCTTGTTGGCTGCTCCATTCTTGTGCTCACCCCCCGATTGGTGGCATGCCAAGTAGGGTTTGGGGTAGGGCTCTCAAGTTCTTGGTAAAGCCTGCTCCCGACACAAGCCTATATTCTTTTCAGCCATAATTACCTTCCTAATGTCAGTCTCACCTTCTTTCTCTTAGTATGCTTAATTTAATTCCTGGCCTTCTTTCTCAATAAGCTGCCACTTATTGAACAGATATCACACCATCAGGCATTAAGTTAAACAAGTAGCTTTAATCCTTATGACAACTTGGTAAGATAGATATTACCGCCCCCCCCCCACCCCTGTTTTTCAGAAGAGCACACGGAGGCTCCAAGAGGTTACGTAACTTAGGCGAGATCCTATAGCTTGGCAGAACCCGAGCTCCATTCCATCCCCTGCCTGCCTGATTCTGAACCTGCACTAATAAACACCACTTTAGACGGACTCCCGTTAGCCTTTACACAAAGCCTCCTAGGTTGTCTTTCACCTGGGAAGAAAGGTCAGGTGGCCTCTTTCCTTCAGACCCATCTCCCCTCGCCTGGAGTCCAGCCATCTTTGGTTTCAGCACCATCCACACCCTTAACGCATCCAGCAGAGCTGCATTACCTGCAGAGAGGGGTCATTTCACCACCAGTTTTTCCGAGTGAGGGGAGCAGAGGTAATTTGGCAGCAAAAAGGACAGCTCAGACAGAGCACCCGAGGACAAGGGCAAGGGAGGGAGTTGGTTCCATTTTTCAATGCTGGTGACTTTATTGGCAGGACAAGGTAACCAAGCGTTGCCAAAGCTAGTTCATCAACCTCCTGCACTTCCTTTCCAGCTCCCTTCCTGATCCAAGCTGGTTGGTGTCCCAGGGGCAGCTGCTGGCTCCTGTCTGTGTCTGCTACCTCATCTTCCTCCAAAACTCTGATTTCCTTCCTTGATAATCCAGAGATGATGATAATTATGATACGTACAGCAGTCTAACACTTAAGATGCGATTTTCACAGGCAGCATCTCATCGCCACCTTAGTAATGAGGCCCTATTCCAAGAAGTCGCTTTCAGGGGGAAAGGCCTAGACTGCACTCTAAAATGCTGCTCCCCATTTCTCCACTTGGATTCAAGTCTTCATCTCTCTCCTTGGGGGCAAGTTTGAACCCCAAGCTCTAGCTTTTTCCCAAATATGTAGACTCTACTATTACCTTGGAGGAAAATAGTGCTACCTCTATTTAAGATATGGAGATAATGCGTGGCTGGTGTAGTTCAATGATTGAGCATGACCTATGAACTAGGAGGTCACAGTTCAATTCCCGATCAGGGCACATGCCCAGGTTGCAGGCTCTATCCCCAGTAAAGGGTGTGCAGGAGGCATCATCATTGATGTTTCTTCTATCTATCCCTCTCCCTTCCTCTCTGAAATCAATAAAAACATATTTTTTAAAAAGATACGGAGAGACTGAGGCCCAATATGGTTATATTCTGAGTGAGGGTACACAGCTATTCAGCAGAGAAGCCAAGATTCGGCCTGAGGCTCTATCTACTACACTGTGCTTCTCCATCGCTGCAGGGCCTCCTGGGGCAATGTTTGAACTGGGCCATGATGCACAAGCAAGATTTTGGTGGTGAGGGTGGGAGTGTGAGAGGCATAGAGGTGGGATGTGCATGGCAAGTGGTTTTGTACAGCTGGAGGACAGATGGGCTGGAGGCTTGGTGGGAATGTGGGGCCCCACTACAAGGGCCTTCTCTGCCATGTTAATGACTGAACCTCATTACAGGCATGGTCCATGGGGAGCCATTGGGATTCAGAGGTGGGGTGTGGGAGCATCTAATCTGGACTTTATGGTAGGTGGAATTTCTGAGGGAGATATCTGACACTTCAGGGAAACAGCTGATACCAGTCCTTGGAAACTCTAATGAAAGAAGTGAAGTTGAGTCTAGTGGTTTTGTCCAAGGAGATTATCACTGGAGCTAGGGTGAGTCTGAGGCTTCTTGGTCAGCAGGAGGGGAACTCATATGTCCCAAGTGGCCCTTAAAGCTGGCTCGAGGGGGCTCAGTTCTTGCCTGGACCAGGGGCCATAGAGAGAGAATGGGTTCATGGGGGTCCCATCAACTGAAAGACCAGGTGTCCAGACTTCAAGAAAGAGCCATAGGGGGTGAGAAAAATTACTTTCCGTCCTCAGGACCCAGGAGGGCAGGTGCTCATAGATGTGGGGAGAGGGGCCAGGGCTCTCAGGATAGTGCTGCGTGGACTCTGTGAAGCCTTTCCAGGGAGCCTGGGGCTGGCCTCCCATGACCTAGGAAGCAGGAAGAGGGCCTTAGTTTTCAAAATGAGAGCCCATGAGAGAGAAGACTCAATGGATTTCAGGGTTCCAGCCCTCAGAAGAGGATGCTGAGTATCCCAGGCCAGGATATACCTCTGGGATTCGACTCCCTGACTTCAGTTAGGCATTCAGTCAAAATCAGGCAAGTTCTCAGCTGGGGAGCTGGAAGCAATTTGGAATTCTCTCCATGAGTTGCCCAGGCCTGCCTCCCCACCCCAGCCCCTTCTCCTGCCTCGTAGCTCACTACACTCCAGCCATATTGGCCTGTTTCCTTCCTTTCGCTCCTCTGCCTTCCCTGTGGGGATTCACACAGTCTTCCCCCTACATGTCCCTTTCCTGTCATTACCCCTACTTGTCCTTTGGCCCTTTGGGTCTTGGCTTAGACCTGAGGGCAGCCGCTGAGCCGGGGGTGCTCACTGGTATCCCCTACGCTTGGCACATCGTGGGTACTCAGAAGGGTGATGCTCTCTGGGGTCAGAATTTCCTGCCATTGCACCAGATCAGACATGAGACTACCCTGAACCATCTCGTTAGCCTTGGATCTGAGTCTGGCTAGGCAGGAGTGCCAAGGGTGGCAGCCCCAGCATCACTGTTACTCCTTCAACGATCCTATGAGGTGGGGCTGATGTAGGGCTGAGGTAGGGCTTTTTGTAGATGAGGAAGCTGAGGCTAAATGAGGGTAAGTGACTTGCCTGAGGTCACACCATTGGCAGCACAGCTGTCATTTGACTCCAAAGCCCATTGGCTTTCCACGTCCTCACATTGCTTCTCATTACCTTGTTCTCTAGGAAGAACAGGAGAGAAAGAGGTAATGCAAATGCGGGTAATGGTTGTCTTTTACCTGAGGCAGGAGTCAGCTGTTCTGGGAGGTGTGATTGGGTCCTTCATCCTTTGGACAGGTTTGCAGATGAACTGAATGAAGAGGATTCTTCCCCAGTCCTTACCTAACTCCTCCCTGTACAGGGCAGGCTGCACCCAGAGACCAGAAAGTTTATTTAGAAGCTTCAAGCATCTCTGCCCACAAAAGAGATACTAACAAGCGAAGGGGTATTTGTCAAAGGTAAAACACAGGAAAGAAGAACAAAGAGAAGTCAGTGGGGAAGCAGGGAAATAAGAGTGGAGGGGCTGGTGGACAGCAAAGAAAGACAGAATGACTCAGGAAGAGGGATGGGTGCCCTGGGGGAGGGCTTGGGAACAGAACTGGATTGGCGAGCTGCAATTTGTGAAGTTTACAGATAAATCTTGGTCCTTTCAGCAAAGCTTATCTGTAATGGGCTCTGCTGGCTGAGGCCCTGTCTCCTGTAGACATAAATCATTTTCTAATTTATAACATGAATAATTGATTTTGCCTCTGTAGCCTCAACAATAAATCTCCCGATCACACATGCATAAGAAAATAATAATAATGAAAGCGATCAGGATATGCTGCCATCGATTAACTGTGAGAGGGGCCACTTGACTCGCAATTCATGCTTTAAGTATTCCAGGTGGCACCGTGCCCACAAGCTGCTACTGCCCCTTGCCCCTGGGCTCGCCTGGGGAGGGGAAGGGAGGAAAGCTGGGTCTGGCCATGACTGGCCACAGACAGGATCAATTCAAAGGTTTCCTCAAATGGTTATCATTCATTCATTTAGCAGCTATTTACTGAGCATCTTTTACCTGGAAGGTCCTGGGACAGGTGTTGCCCAGGGCAAAGCAAGGCCTGGTATATGAGTTAAAGCTGCCTATGATCAATGAAAGGGCAAAACATGGACACATGATTTGGTTTGCAGGAGGACAAAGGGGGAAGAGGTTTTCACTGTTCTGTTGTGGTCATCTGCAAGCCAGGAGCCCGGGAGCTCTCTCTACTCTTCTCCCTCTCCCTCTCTCTTCCTCTCTCTCTCTCCCACCAGGTCCTGCAGATTCTGTCTCCCCAAGACCCCGAAGCTATGCACTCCTCTCCACTTCCTGCTACAGCCTCCATCATCTTTCTCCTTAGCAACCTTTCTCCTTAGTAATGACCTAAATGGCTGCCCTGCATCCCTCTTTTCACCCCTTCCCTCATGCATTCTCCTGTATCGAGAGTTTATCTTTAAAATGATAAGTAAGCTTTCCCACAGGCCCTTGGTCCAAGCCTCCCTCTTCGCTTCTCCAGCCTCACCTACCAGGATTCCTCTCCACTCAAAGTGTGAGACATATTCAGCTTTTCAAAGAATCCAGAAGTGTCCTGTTCTTTCCACCCTCAGAGATCTTTATGTGTATTTTCTTTGCCTAGAATACTTCCTCCCCACCCCTGGCACCTCCTGTTGCCATCCTTTGGTCTCAGTGGAAACATCACTACTACCCCAGCCTGGATGAGATTTCCCCGATAAGCCCTCCTACCACCCCTGCACTTCACATCACACATTACATTGGTAATTTCCTGTTCAATATTTTTCCTTTCTGTTGATGATAAATTTCAGGAAGCCAAGATGCATATCTTTGTTTGCCACTGTTTCCTCAGGACCCCTCATAGTGTCTGGCACATAAGAGTTGCTCAATAAATGCTTGTTGAATAAATGTTCCTGCCTCCAGCCTAGTTCCTGTTTGTGTCATCCTACATAGAAAAAAATATATATATGTATTTGTGTGTGTGTGTATGTATATATGTATGTATGTGTATATGTATATGTATATGTATATGTGTATATGTGTATATATGTGTGTGTGTGTGTGTATATATATATATATATATATATATATATATATATATATATTTTTTTTTTTTTTTTTTTGGTAAATATCATAGCTAGATTGCCCTTCTGTTTAAAAATCTTCACTGTTGCCAGTGCCTGTGTATGAAGTACACATATTCTAGCCTGGTGTTGACAGTTGCAATCTGTCCTATTCAGTCATTCTAACTTCATATAATGTGAGTCCTCTCAGCAGGCTCTCTGCTCATTTCCTGAAAAACTTGGCTCAGATGCCAACTTTATTAGAGCCCTTATTTCCTTGCTTAAACCTCTGATGATTCCCCTGTGCTGCTGGGTGGAAGAGGAGGCATTGAAGAGTTTTAAGTGGAAGAGTGATGTGGTCAGATTTGGGCTTGGGGTTGATTTGTTTCTAAAATTTCATGGGGGATGGATCTGAGGGGCGAGGGGTGCTGCAGGGAGGGAGGCCTTCCACTCTGAACATGACCCTAGTCCTGCACCTCAGATCCATGGAGCCGGGGGCTCACTAGGGGCCTCACGGTGATTCATCATCAGAGTTAGATTTATACCCAGTCAGTGCCAAGATGCTGCCATTTTATCCACTCAGTTTTACTGCTGGTCTGGCCCCTGGGACTGTGGTTTCCCAGCTCCTTGGATCCCTGGCCTGAGTCCCAGGGTCTCCCTTAGAATGGAAAATTAAAAATAGAAGCTATTTTTATAGTAAAAGGGAAGAAGCAAAGGACCTTAGGCAGGGTTTGAATAGACAGAAGTGATACCCGGAGGGCTCTCTGGGAGCATGGGGACTAGCCCAGGAGGCTCTGAGTACATGGGGTAGCAGAGGCCAGGCCCTCTGGCAGGAGACAAGGTGTCCCTGGTGGCATTTGGGAAGGCGTGGCTTCCATGTCCTCACCCCTCACAACCTCTGTCCCCATGCTTTTCCTGGCTCTGAGCCCATGCCCTGGCCCATGCTCCGTCCTCATCCCCAGGGAGGCCTTGTGTAGCCATCAGTCTAACACAGAAACATTGGAGAGAGCTAAGGAGCCATCAAAGCAAAGCTGGACAGTAGAGAAAAGGATGGGGTGTAGCGGGCACAGGGGAGGGCAAGGATGGAGGCATAGCCCTGGGTATCTGAAGTGACCGACCATCATCCAGGGCTACCCACAGCCCTTTCTGGGTGATGATCCCTGGACATTACTGTTCCCACCCTAAGGCCAGTGAAGAAGCCTAGGTAAGCCCATGTGCCAGGAGGACTGAACACAAAGTCTAGATAAAGTCCTTGTCTAGATCTTAACAGTATGATCTAGACAAGTTATCTTCCAGACCATAGTTCCCTCACATTTACAATGATAATTCCTTAAAATTGTGGAATTTTAATTTCTAAAACCTCAGGTATAACTTCCGTGTAATAAATCACACAACTGTTAAGTATACAGCTGATTAATTTCTCATATGTGTGCACTCACCTAACCATCACCCGCATCATGATACAGAGCATTGCCAACACCGCACAGGGCTCCCTCAGACTCCTCCCAGTCAGTATCCACCACCCACCCCATCCCTGCTCCATTGCTATTTCTGATTTCTTTTGGTATAGATTAGGCAGAATATTTTTGAAATTTATATAAAATCATATACTATGTGGTCTTTGGGTTCTTTTCCTTGGGGAAATTTATATAAAATCATATAGTATGTGGTGTCTAGGTTCTTTTCCTTGGAGAGAGGGTTTTATAATGATCCAATGAGTAGTTCATATCAAAGCACTTACTATACCATCTGACATACAGTAGGCATTCCAGGAATATCCGAGGAGGCATGGGGTGGTATCTCCATACCTCAATGGCTTTGTGACATTCTGAGCCTCAATCATCCCATCTGTATAAGTAAGTAATAATTGCCACCTCATGGGGTTGTCATGGGCATTAAATGAGATAAAGAAGGTATAGCACCTGAAATGTCCATTCTGTGCTCCTCTCCACTAGGATGCTGAAACCAAAGCCTCAGACTTTGTTCCAGAGAGCCAGTTTCCTTGCTATATTCCAGTGGTTTTCAAATTGCATTTCCTGGGGCCTCAGGATCCTGCAGTCACGAATCAGAGGCTGAGGGAGAGGGAGAGAAGAACAGGGGAAGGGAAAAGCTTAGCAGATGGGATTTGATTTTTCTACCCCAGGTCCATCAGAGCAGCTCTGCTGTCATCTGTTTGAGAAGTTGGGGGGATGGCATTTGCAAAGAGTTCTGCTTCTGAAAAGGGCTTGAAACCACTCTTCTATTCTATAACCACAGAGTGTTGCCCAACATGCCAGCCAGATGTTGTGTAAAAGGGAGGACAAATGAGAACATATCCATGCTAATTGGTTAGACCTTTCTGAAAACCTCTCCAGAAAAATGCCCTACACTTCCGTGCAAGGACACTTTAAGAGGCAACCAGGAATGAATAAAGCAGTTCCCTTTTTTAAAATTTTGCTCAAGTATCAATTGCTTCCAAGGGACATCTACTAGTTCTATTTTTTTATGAACTGAAACACAACAAGATAAAATTTTAGAGGAAAATCTTTTATGATTGCATTGCTTTAATATGGCAACAATGAAACCCCATTAAAAAAAAAAGTCACAGTGCATCTCTATTGCTTTTGTCTGCCAAGCAAGCATTTGCCCATCCTCTGGCGCCAGCACCTCATTTTCCCTTTGTGGAGCCATCCCTTTCCCACTCTCGGTCATGTGGGGGACATTTAGTTTCAAGAATGCACATTCGACCGAGGCCTTGTCACACAGGGAATTCCATCCCCTTGGCCGTGGTGACTGTCTAGGGAAGGGCATCACACAAGCCAGGCCGATAAGAGCACAGCCTGGGGCTTTCGTTGAAACTGGTGGGAAAGTGAAGTACTTTTCACCAGTGGATTTGAATTTTGAGCTGCTGGGGCCACCATGATTGGAAGGCCTGCTTGAGAACATAAAGAAAGCACAGGAGCCTGGCTGATGTAGCTCAGTGGTTGATTGTCTGACCTATGAACCAGGAGGTCACAGGTCAATTAATTCCTTGTCAGGGCACATGCCTGGGTTCTGGGCTCAATCCCCAGTGTGGGGCATGCAAGAGGCAGCGATCAATGATTCACTCTCATCATTGATGTTTCTACTTCTCTCTTCGTTTCTGAAATCAACAAAAATATATTTAAAAACAAAGAAAGCAAGCACAGGAAAAGAGTTGAGAAATCAAAAAAAGGCCAAATCCTGAATACATTTCAGCTGCTGGATTCAGCTATGCCTGAAACAAGACCCAGAGGTGCATGTTTCAGTCACTGAGACAATAAAGTATTTTTCCCTTAGAGATTTCTTTCACCTGCCACCAAAAACATCCTATTCAACATACACCGAGTGGCCAGATTATTATAACCGGCCAGATTATGACCACCCCATTGGTAAAATGAAGTGAATTAGTTATGCAAGTAATAATAATAACAAAACCTTGAGAGTATTTGCTTAGGAAGGTTTCAATATTCAGTATTTTTGGAAGTGTCAATGAAGTACTGATGGGGTGGTCATAATAATCTGTCCACTCAGTGTACAAGGAGATCAAAGTGTAATCATGTCAGTGCATTTGCCTTCAAAGCTGTCACTTTGGAAAGCAACACTTATTCCAAACTATGTTTTAAATCTTCTCATTGAGGTGACCCTTTGTACCAATTTAGCAATAAAATCTATCCTTACTTTATATCATTGCAAAGGAGGACAAAGGTATTATGTTGTTTACCAGACTTAATTCTGATTCACCATATTCAAACTCACTTTACCCTCGGAGGATGGAGACTGACTGACTGGGATGGCAGCTAAGAATGGGCTGCAGTCACATCTGTAAATTGGCATTTAGCTTTTCAAGGTGAATGGCAGAAAATTAATTTGCATAGATGTATTGTACTATGAAATATCAACCTCATTATCTTTGGTCTTACCTAAAAAATAATAAGCAGTGCTTGTTCCCCTGGCCTCCATTACTCAGTGAACCATATGGACTTCATCTCCCTCTGGTCTTGATAAGAGAACTCACATTCCCATTTCACAAATAAGCAAATCAAGGCCAACTTAAGTTCAAAATAAGGATTTTTATGAAGCCATGTATGTATTAGGATCCAGAATACTATATGGAATCACTCAACAAAGAGACCACCAGAGTCGGGGCCAGAGCATGGATCTTGGGATCTTGGGATCTGGGCAGGGACAGAAGGGGCCAACAGGAAGCGAGATGAGGAACACGGGAGGGGACAATCAAGCAAAGACAGTACTCACTAGGAAGAGGCTGAGATCAGTTAAGATCAGAGGAGACACCTAGCGTAGTCTGTGTTCCCTACAGGGTCCTTATCAGTGTGTGCATGACTTCAGGAGAGAGCCAGGAGGAACCCCAAGGCTCCTGACTTCCAACCCCTCTGTGGAGGGGTTTACTGTATCCAAGCTTTTAGTCCTCCTCAGCAGTTAGGCATGGTCTGGAGATAATAAAAAAAAAAAAAAAAAAAAAAAGGAAGGTAACAGAATGGATCTGCAAAGCCTTTAATACATAGCATTAAAAGGTAATGGGAAAATCGATGAGACTGTTCAACAGGGTCACCCCAACTGCCAGCAGTGCTGTCATTAGTGGGACAGTTGGTGCTCCAGCCATGGCAAGGCTGCTGGGCAGGGCACCATCATCAGGGCCTAGCTTGACCTCTTTAGAGCTCAGATAGCTTCATGGACGCTTGGACTTCTTACTAGAATCAGAACACTAGGGCATGGCCTTGTTTCCTTTTATGGGCACACACCACTCTCTTCACCGGAGCCAAGTGACTTTATAATAGCCACCATTTATTGATCACTTTCTTTGGCCAGGCTCTAGGCTAAGAGCTTTCTGAGTTGTTGCATTTAATCCTTACAACAACTCTATAAATTAGCTACTCTCACCATCGTTTCCATTTCACATGCCAGGACAGTAAGGTCCAGAGAGACACATGTGCTCTTAGTCATTTGCTAGGAGAGAGGATGGGTGGATTAGCACAGAATTCAGGATGTGAGAGCTGGGAAGGGTCTCACAGAATATCTGACCTGACCCCTCGGGACAGAGAAGTGGAGTTGTCTTACTTGCCCGGGGTCACACAGCTGCTCAGTAGAAAATGTACAATTACAAAGCAGGCGTCCTACCTTTTAGTCCTGTTGTTCTTTGTCCCTGTATATCAGCTGATCATTTCCATCCACAAAGCACACACTCCGCTGGCTTTGGACTTTGGAGTCATTCATTGTAATTAAAGAGATGGTCATTTAGGAATTGTTTCAATTCATTGCAAAGTTACTAAAGCCACTCTGTGTTCTGGGGGAAAGGATGTCAGAGAACAAAAAGGTCTGGTTATTGTTCTTAAACATCAACAGCATCTGGCTGGGGAGAGAAAAATATACAACCTTAGAATAATTCTAAGACAACAAATAAATATGAGGGTGTGTGATGCCAACCACGCATGCTGAGTACTAGGGAATTAAAGGTAATGGAAAGTAGGCTCAGCCAGAGGAGGTTTTGTGGAGGCAAAGAGTTTGGAACTGGGCTGGTGAATGAAGGATTGAAATTAGAGAAAATGAGAGACAGGGGCTTGTCTGATGACAGAAATCACATAAACAAAGGCCTAGAGGTTGGAAAGAACATTGTATAAAATGTTGGACCTCCAGGAAAGGAGAATTACTGCTGCTGAAGCTGGGAGATGTGAGCTGGGGTGGCAGCGGAGCTTAGACTCAGTGTGGAAGGCAACGTTGAGCCAATGGAGATGGTTAAGTAAGGTAATGCAAGATGACAGCAGTGGATGTAGGAAGATGTAACTGACGCGGACATCCTAGAATATTGGAAAGTTGGAGAACTGAATTCTATCTAGACAAGTAATGAAGGAAACCTTCCAGGCATGTAGTGGTGGAGGTAGCAGAGGCTGGTGTGTGGGCCAGGAAATAAACAGGAGGTGGAGCCCAGAGAGGCTGCAGGGAAGGGGTCCCCGGGGTTTGGTGTAAGGATCGAAAGAGAGAGGGCGTCAAGTGAAACTCACATGTTATAGGCTGAGAGCCTGGGGGAATGATGGCAAACTGGGCGTCGAGAATTTAGTTTAGGGGTGCAGGTTGGAGAAGGGAGAGTTATTTGGGAGGAGAGATATCAGGCTAAGCATAAGAAGGTCGAGGGAAAGGGACACAATTGGGGAAACAGGCCTTTCTTCTCATGGGAAAAGAAATATCCATAAAAGACATTTCCTAAATGTTTCCTCTCCTTTGACCTATCTCCAGTGTGCTTGCTTTGTGAGCAGAATGGAGAAGGAGGGGGTGATGGGCTCCGGACTGTCAGCTCAGGCCTGGGACCCTGCTCTGCCTTCACCAGCCTGGAGCCCTGGGCAAGTCACTTGACGTCAGTACAGGGACTAATAAGACGCACCTTACGGTGTGGCAGGGGGATTAGGTAAGAGGCATGCCAAGTGCTCACCTGAATGCTTCACACACATATGCTCTGTAAGGGTTAGGTGTACAAAACCAGCTTTAACATACCACACCATTCAAGTTCCAAACCACCAACATGGCTCAGGACTCCTGCAGATAGTTGAAAACAGGCGGAGTTGGAAGAAAGGCTCTCAGATGGGATGAGCAGGAGAGTCTGGGGCAGCAACTTGTCGGAGCTCGCCCCTGTGTTTCTCAAAGAGTAGCTGACAGCCTCCCGCCTGGGTCTCCTGTGGAAACGGCAATGCTCTGGCCCTTGGCCGACCAGGAGAGCCAGTGTCAGGGACTATGTTTGCTCCTGACATAATAAGCTCCACAGGTGATTTAAAGTAAACTGAAGTCTGAGAACCACATTTTATCGGCTAATACGAATCTTCTTAGTAAGGTCTCGGGGTGTGTGATCACCGCCAAGGAGATGGGGATCTCACTCCCCCACTGGCCCGCCCATCTCTTTGGAGCGAGTTTCCTGCTAAGGTTCCTCCTAGCCGTGTGACCCTCTTAGAGCAATGAGAAGGCTGGAAGGGAGAGAAGGGAAGTGGAATCTGGCAGCAGGGAGAAGAGAGAGATCGAGGAAATGAGAAAGGATGGGGGCTGGGGGTGGAGGGCAGAGGGTGGCGTGCCACCAGGGCGAGCGGAAGGGAGCAGCCAGAGCTGGTCCCTCCATGGTGCAGCCGTGCTGGGTTATTAAAGGAAAGAAGAATGAGCCTCTATCTCTGCAGAGCAGGGCAAGAGTCATCAGCAGACGTTATTAAAATCCTTTCCTCATCAGTGAAAGGCACTTATCGCTCTTCATCAGCAAAGCTCTCTTTTTTTGAAAAGGAAAATCAAGTTAACAGGTGGGGACTGTCCTTTCATGCCTCCCGTGAAAGAGACCAAGGCTGTCTCCTGACAGCCCCCAAACTAATGTGGAGCTCATAGAGCACCCCCAGAATGGCAGGAGAGGGGCCCTAGGCGTCTTGGTACTGTGTACCCAAGGGGGACTTCTCCCTGCTGCAGGGGCTGTGTGAGCAGCAGCGAGAAGAGGTCCGGGAACCAGTGATGATTGCCTGCTGTAGGGGGGCCCTGGCTCCCTCAACAAGAAATCGTTTAGAAGGAGCACCGCAGCGTGGCTGCAGGGAACAGGACCTGATCTGAGGAGCGGCCTCCTCCCAGGTCCCCCGGCACTGGCTCTCGCCTGCTTCCTTCTGTCTTCGGTTCCGTCGGAGGCATCGCTCCTGGACATGTCGCTCCCTTGCTGACAAGAGCTCAGAAATTGCTCACCGTGACAGGAACCCATCTACACACCCTAGCCCAGGCCCTTAGCTCAAAGCTTTTCCCAGAATGACCCCAAATGATCCTCCAGCCTTCTACCCACCTGGCCTTGCCAGGCTGCCGGCAAGCAGCACCCCTCACTACTGTTCCCCAAGCCCACGTTGCCCTTTGCATGCCTCCCTGTTTTTGCTCAGTGCGGTTGCTCTGCCTGTAACGCCTTTCTCCCTCTTCTCTGCCAGATGATCTGCTTAATGGCCCATCTCAAATGTCCCTTCCTCTGGGAAGCCCTCCCTGACCTCTCCAGGCAGAACTAATTATTTCCTCTTCCAGGCTCCCACAGCAGGCCTGCTTCTGTTTTTAACAATTAACACATTATATTCTAGTTGACGGCAATCCCTTGTTTTTATATGTCTCTCCTCATTACAGGGAGTTCTGGCGGGAAAGGGGAGAGGAGGGGCTGTATCTTGCTTCTCTGTACCTTCCACAGAACTGGGCAGCATTCTTATTAAAAATACCAACTAGCATGTACTGATGATGTTCATCCTGCATTCCGAAGGTCCTTCCTCTGCATATTCCATGTAATCTGGCAGCTGATTAGGCTGTTTCACAGGTGAGAAAACTGAGGCTTGGGGAAGAAAGCTGACCTATCCAAGGACACATGGCTAGTCTATAGCAGCAGGAATTAGAAATGGGCTGTCTGAGCTTCATAAAGGTTTGTTAACTGACTGAATGAACCCCACCCACCTCGCCTCAGGTGCCAGCAGCCCCTCACATAGACTGGCAGAGGGACCTGGAATGCTGTCTGGCTCCTGAGCCAGGTCTTCTTCTGCTTCCAGGGCATCACACTGCTTGCTCTGAAGTCCTTTGTCTGTTTTCTCCCCGACAAGGTAAGGCTCTAGAGAAAGGTCCCTGTCACCTTCCCAGAACTAGCCCCCGTCTAGTTCAACCACGTGCACACTCCTCAATCCAGCAAGCCCTTCAACCATCCTCACCCCAACCCCCTTCCCAATCTCCTCAGTCTCTGCGGTGTATTCAGCATTTCAGCTTCTCTCCTCTCCAGCATCCCAGTCCCCAGTGCTTTCCTGGCCTCCAGCTGAGCCCTGGAAAACACTCTCAGAAGAGTGTCCTGCTTCAGTTAACTCTGGAGGGGGTCAGAGCCCTGAGCAGTGGCCACAGCGTCTTCCTTCACTGGGGCATTGGGGCGTAGCACTCTTCTTATTCCCCAATCTTCTAGACCAACTCCAATTCTACAATTTTGTAAGTTTTCTGAGAATAGCAGCTAAGTTTTTCCCAACTCTACAGGTCCCACAGTCCTTAGTCCAGAGCTTGTGCCCTAGGTATACCCAGTAAGTGGTGAGTGAATGACATCATGGAAAACTCTAAGAACATTGCACGAATACATTCTCAGGCACATCACTCTCCATCTTAATATATCCTATCCCCGCATCAATCTGCTTGTTGTTCCCTCTGGTTCTAGAAAGGATGATGTCTCTTCTCCTCTGTAAACCTGACCCCTCCATCATTATTGTGCCCACCTCCTCGGCTGCACCTCTCCAGCTGTTCGAGGGCAGGCCAACAGCACTGACGCCCACCCCTCCATGTGTTTCTCGGGCTCTGGCACACTGAATGGACCCTGCTTTAAAAGACCAACAGAATTCATGTCATCTTTATACATGTATTTAGCAAAAGGTAACTGCAAATCAACCATATGCTAGGACCTGCAATAGAGAGGAAATACAAGTCAGGGCCACCTGGAGGGGGGAGGGAGGAAATCACATTGTTTTATTCACTGTCGGTTCTCTAGTGCTTAGAACAATGCCTGGTATATGATCAGCACACGATAAGTATTTGTGAAGTGAATGAATGAATGAATGAATGAATGGATGGCCATTTTGTTTACTGTACTGTCTGTTCATTCCAAATATACTTACGTAATATTACTATCCTTCAACCTCTTTTACTGCTGGGACCTTTCTCCATCCTCCCCCTCAACCACCACTCAATTATTTCTCATCTTCTCATCCTAAATTCTGTAACTCTCCTCTGGGCACCAAAGCTCCCACTCCTTCCTCCCCATTAGACAACCCTTCACCTCTCTCCCCACTCCTCCAGTCTTTAGTCTCTCCTTCTCCCAGTTTCCTTAGTCCTCTTACCTGTTCTGTCTTTACTCAGCTGCTTACAGTGCACCATCATGAAGCATTCCAGCAAAGAAGCTGGTCATCCCTTAGTGACCTCTGCCTCCTGACGCACCACCTTAACAGTCTTTGGCTCAGAATGTTCCGACTCTTTTTTTTTTCTTCTTGCTGCAAAGAGAGATTTTCCAAGAGCCCTGCAGATCAGCCTCATTACAAATGCATGCTTACTTGCTTCAGCTGTTTGGCAACTCTTTAAAAAATGTGTATTTAAACAATTTTCTAAAGGGAAAAAAAAAATCTCTTCACCTTCTCACACCAACTGTTTACATAATTCAGTGACCTTTTATGAACCACATCATTGTATAAACATCATTTTTCAAGGTAGAAATCAACTTATCCATCCTATTTCATACTCCACCTTGTTCACCTAACATTTTTCTTTATGCACTTTCTTATATATTGACAGAAAACTCATATTTATCATCTGAAATGGTTGTATAGTATTCCATCACATTAATGTTCCATAGTTTGCTTAACTATTGCCCAATTGTGGAGCATTTGGATGGTTTCCAGGATTTTCCTATTATGAACAGGGCCACAATACACATCTTTTTACAAATAGCTTATATTTCCTTTTCAGTTATATTCATGGTATATATTCCCAGAAGAGAGATTATTGGGTCAAAGGCTAGAAACACTTTTATGGCTTTTGCTGCAAGGTGTCAGACTGTTCTCCAGAAAGACTGTACTAATTTGTAGTTTTCCAGTCTCTTTACTCATGTTTTGTGGTTTCTGAATTAATCCCTCCAGCAGTATTTCCAAATCTTCCGGGCCTCCTGGGGCACCCAGCCACCCTCACCCTGCAGAGGTGATTTTATTGAGAAAGTTACAGGCACCGGTCCCTGAGTTTCCTCAACTTCCTGCCACATCAACATGTCTCTTTTCTCCCCGGCTCCTCCCCAGGCTGCTCTCTGATGCAGAGGTGTCCAATTTTCTTTCCAAACAAACCTCTCTGCCTACGCATTTGACCTCATTCCCTTCTGTCTCTTCAAAACCATGCTGCATTAGTTATTCCCCTCTTTTACGGCATCCATCTCTCCCTTTTCTCCTGCTCTTTCTCCACACCCTGCAAATATCCTCAAGTCTCTCTTTTCCTAAAAGCAATAAGCAATTTTCCCTTCTACACTTGAACTGCTCTCTTTTTCCATCACCATGTATCTTCCTGAAAGAAGAGTCTAACCGTCGTCTTCTCATTTTGCAGTTCCTCCTCAGTCTTTGGCTCTTTCATTAATGACCAATACTCAAGTAAAGCAGCCACCTCAAGGCCACTGATAATTTTCTTAAATCACCTGAACAAATGACCTTTTGTTAGTCATTGTCCCCACCATCTTGTTGGCTATTGTATCCTCATTGAAACTTTCTCCTGCCTGGAGTTCCACTGGCAGTGCAATTTTCTTAGAGCCCCTATCCTACCAATGTTGTAGCTCTAGAAGAATCTGTTCTTGGACCTTTTAGTGAACTTTAAGTTATCTCTGTCTTCCATTGTATAATAGACAGTAGAGTTGGGTAAAATTGATCCCACATCCAGCTCTGACTGACCTAGGCCTATTAGTATAAACCCATCCTTCCTGTCACAGTGATGGTTCAGGTGAAAGCAGACCAGAGCAATCAACATATGATACTTACATGTGACTTATGGTGACTTAATTAGGGTGAAGCTTAAGACTTTGCATAGTTGAGAGAAGCCAGTTCTTTCTCTTCTCTCTGGTGTAAATGATAAGATATATAAGCCTCATTGCTGTTGGCCACCATATTATAACCTTGAGGGAATTTAGTATGAAGATGATGTCAAAACACAGAACAGAGCATAGAGAACTGAAGCATAATGGATCCAGATCCCTGATCGAACCATCCCTGAAGCCCACTCCACTGGATTTTTCAGTTCTCTATGAAAAATAGTCAATAAATTTATTGGATTATTTAAATCATTAAGTGTAGGTCTTTTCTATTATTTACAATTGAAACATATAACCATTATAACCTTGTTGACTATTCTTCCTTTATACTCTCACTGTATAATATCATTGCTCTCACCCATTCCTGTAGCTTCCATGATCACATCTATGTAGGTGATTCCTCTATACCCCTAGTTTACACCTGTCTCCTTACCTCCATCTTTGGCAATGCTAGCTCTTTGTTGAGTGGCTATATGTGGTCTATGAAGCTTTAATGTTAGCACTTAACACCAAAATTTTCACCACCACCAAAACAAACTTACTTCCCTAATTCCCCATATTTGATGAGTCAGTTGCTCAAGTTTGAAACTTTAGAGTCATCCACCTACTTTTCTTTACATTCTACAGCCAATCAGCAACTATGAATTCATACTTTTGCCTCTGGCTGCATCCTGACCTTCATTACTTCTCTCTAACATTGATTATCTTTCAGTTGGTCTTACCTCTTAGATATCTCAACTTTTGACCTTCTTACACAACATCATTATCAGAAACAACTTCCTAAAACACCAAAGCAATCAAACTAAGGATTTCTCAATATGCTTTAGATTTAACCCCAACTTTTAATCCTAAATCTAAGTCCTCTACTGCAGGGTCTTTTCATTATCTTCCTAGTTTTATAATTGCACTAGAGGCTCAGTGCATGAAATTCATGCATGGAGTGGGAGTGGGGGGTGGGGGGGTGTCCCTCAGCCCAACCTGCACCCTTTCCAATCTGGGACCCCTTGAGGGATGTCCAACTGCCCATTTAGGCCCGACCCCACTGGTGGGATCGAGCCTAAATGGGCAGTTGGACATCCCTTTCACAATCCAGGACTGCTGGCTCCCAACCTCTCACCTGCCGATTGCCCTAACCACTTCCCTGCCAGCCAGATTAATGCCTAACTGCTCCTGTACCAGCCTGATTGCCCCTAACTGTCCTCCCCCTGCCAGGATGGTCCCTCCCAACTGCCCTCCCCTGCAGGCCTGGTCCCCCCCACCTGTCTTCCCCTGCAGGCCTGGGTCCCTCCCAACTGCCCTCCCCTGCAGGCCTGGGTCCCTCCCAACTGCCCTCCCTTGCTGGCCATCTTGTGGTGGCCATCTTTGACCACATGGGGGCAGCCATCTTTTGATGGTTAATTTGCATATTACTCTTTTATTAGATAGGCTTACTCTCATTGGTGCTCCAGCTATAGCCAAACTGGGCTGTTTACTGTTTTTTTCCACACCTTGCTGCCAATGAGTTGAATTGCACTTGGACCACTTTCCCTTCATATTTCATTTATTGAAATCCTACTCATCATTTACAACATCTCAAAAGACATCTCTATAATGTATACCCTGACTCCAATTTCTCTGAATAGATATTTCTTTTTTTGAACTTTACAGTGTGTCACTCATCAGAATAGAAAAGCTGACTTCTAATTTTATAGCCCCTAAGTACAGAGTACAGGACCTTGAAAATAGTAGGTGCTCAATAAATACTCATTAAATTAGTCTGAATCAAGGGCAACCTTATGGAGACAAGATGATATAGGAAGATGCCTATGAGTCTTATTTTTTACATGAATATTCACTAGAACCTCTTTTTCTTTTTTATATTCCAACTATGGATTTATCAAGTTGACAAATATTTATTTAGTGTTAACTTAGTGCAAATTAACACTGGAATCTGAGAGAAACTAGCTTTGAAATCCTGTACCCTGAGGTGACTCAGAATTATGGTTTGCAGAGCGTGGTCCATATAGACATTCCTAGAAGCCAAGGGTTAATCTTCCTTTCTATAACGTTAATATTTAGGACAAACTTTAAGCTGTATAGCTATTAAGGCTAGTGGTGTGAGGGTGAGGGGGGAGGAAGCAATGGACTAAGAGTCCATAGATCCAAGTTCTGCACCTGGATCTTTCACTAACTAGCTGTGTGACCTTGAAAAGTCTTTTAACCTTCCAGGGATTCTATTGCTTCTTTACCCGTGAAGCAATACAGTTAGGTTGTAGTATTTCTCAAAATGCAGTCCTCAGAACGCTTGCAACAAATTCACCGAAGTGGTTTTTAACAACGCAACTTCCCTGGACTCAAACCGGTGCTATTGGAAATGAATCTTTGGGGTTAGGGCCTAGGGGTCTGCATTTGAGCAAGCTCCCCAAACGATGCTTATTCTCACTCAAGTTAGAACCTCTAGAATTTTAAATTACAAGGTTCCTCTGTTCTAATATATGGGGGTTACTGGATTAAATAACAATTTTAGTTATTTGCAGTGATAAGTAGGATGGACGAGTGGGTAATCAAAGTGTCTATGTTGAGAGAGATTAGAGAACCCCTCTTCCATGGCCTGCTACCTAGGCCACAGCCAAGGACTACGCTGCAGCAGCTCTCCTGTCTGCTTGCTTACTTCCTTTCTTATCCCTGCCTCCCTCTTTCCCTTTCCTCTCTCCCTTTCCCTTCTTTCCATGCTTCCCGTCCCTTCCCTTTTCCTTTCCCATCCTGTCTCCCCTTCCTCCCCCACTTTTCCTCCCTTCCTTCTTTTCTTCCTTCCCTCCTTTCTTTCCTTTTTCCTTCCTTCCTTCTTCTTCCTTTACCTCCTCATTCTTTCCAAAATCCCTTTGGTACCTGGGTAAATACATCATTAACAGTACATTCATTTGCACTTAACCTAATATGTTTTTTTAAAGATGAAGTCTTTCCGGCTCCCTCCATCAGATGTGGGCATTTCCTGATCAGAACTCTCAGAGCACTTTGAACTTCTCTTAAGCCATTAATCATACTTCACCATGTAGCATTTCTAGGTCTACTTTACTGTATACCCCTGAGGAAAAGACTGTTTTATTCATGTTTATTCCCCCCTTTACAGTGCCTAGCATAGTGCTTTGTACATGTTAATAATATATTTTACATTTATGTAGTATATACTGGTTTAATAAGTATTTTCGCAGATGTTGACGAATCGCAGACACTAAATAAGAATATGCTGAATGGATGAAGGAACAAATTCCTGTTTTCCTTATCTTATCCTTGAGCGTGTCTTAGCTCCTTCCCAGAGGCAGGATTGTACAGTGGCACATTCCACTGACCTTGGAGTCAGAGGCTCGAGTTTGAAATCTTGTTCTACCTCCTAATAGCTGAGTAGTTTGGACAAGTTGTTTAACCTCTCTGAACCGTGACTTTATCTATGAAGTACACATACTAATGCCTTATTCTCATGGTTGGTGATAATTAACTGCAATTACATGTGAAAACAGCTGGCACGCAGCAGATAATTTAAAAATACTAGCTAAATGAAATTCTCCCCTTCCCCCAGCCCTCTGCCGTCACTAGACTGTCCCTCAGGACAAACACTGGCTTTTCAAATCCGTTCTCTCCAGATTTGTATGCTGTGTCTTGGTGCAGTGCATACAAAGACGTGCAGAATACATTTTGTGGCCTCTTAAAAATAGTCAATGTCATAAGGTGAAACACATATGGAGAACACTCAAACTGAAGTGAACAGACTGTGCTTCTCTGGATTCTTTGTTGTGAGGCCCATAGAACCAATTCAGATAAGTTTAAGGAGAGAAAAATTTATCGACTCCTATAATTGGGAAGTTCTAAAGTGGGTTTGGCTTTAAGCACAGCTGCATCCAGAGGTTAAAAGACTGGTCAGGATGCTGTCTCTTTTCCTGCACCTCCTGGGCCCTGCCTCTATGGTTTTGGTCTCAGGCAGGATCCCTCCAGTTGGTGGGAAGAGTGACTACTGGCTTGCAAGCCAAAGGGGAGAGAGGCCCTTTCAATCTTTGGGTCCACATGCAAATCTCAGCAGGATTCTCAGGGACCCTGCTTGGGTTTTGTACTCACATCTGGACAAGTCATTGGGGCCAAAAGTATGGCCATCCTGGGTCACATGCTCATCCCTAGGCCCATAGGGGAGGACACAGTGGTTGACAGCCCCTCAGAGCACAGGAATGAGGGAGAAGTAGCTCCTCCAAAAGAAGGGGTGTGGGCAGCCAAAACCAACTTGTTCAGCACACAAGTAGAAAATGTACCATTTCCTCTAAGATGCTTCATGCTTCTAACTGCCTACTTTGTATTATTTAAAGGGGCCAAATTCATTTATGCGTTAACTTATTCATTCACGGTTATGGGAAAAACAAAACCATTTTGAGTGTGATCTAAGCCTTAGGCCCAGTGCCAAGGGATGGGGTAAAGCAGTGACTGTGACGAGGGCCAACACTGGCTTCCTCTCCTGGAGCTTCCGGTCCGCTGATGGATCTCAAACCTCTCGTCTGTCGCACGGACTGCTGTGGTTCCTAAATATTCTGCACTCAGTGTGACCCTCGCCTTCCGGGAAGGATTTACAAAAGATTTTGGTTCTGGAGTCTGACATGGGAGGAGTATCATTTTATCTGATTGTCACCCATTTAGAACAATCAGTGTGTTGGATGAATGGGCCTCTCCTGGCGGAGATCAGAGACTCAGAGACGGTGTGATGAAAAGCATGTAAGACTCTACACAATTGAATACTATGCTGCTGTAAAAAGGAAGGAACTCCTATCATTTGCAACAGCATGGATGAGCCTGGAGAGCATTATGCTAAGTGAAATAAGCCAGTCAGAGAAAGATAAATATCACATGATCTCATTTGTGGAATATAATGAACAACATAAACTGATGAACAAAAACAGATCCAGAGACAGAAAAGCATTGATCAGATCATCAAACCTCATATGGTAGGTTGGGGAGGGTATGGGTAAGGGAGAGAGATCAACCAAAGGACTTGTATGCATGCGTATAAGCCTAATCAATGGACACAGACACCAGGGGGGTGAGGGCATGAGCAGTGTGGGGGAGGGGAGGAGGGAGGATAAGGACACATGTAATACCTTAATCAATAAAGAAAAGAAAAAAAAAGCATGTAAGGCTGGCTCCCCACAGAACCCTGTGCTTGGTTGGTGCAAGTGGAAGATTGAGGTGGTTTTTTGTTTTAGTAAAAAACTGTTTAAATGTGATAAAGTACAGAAAGCATAACAGTTAGCATTTTAGCCATTTCAAAGCCTGTGGTTCAGTAGTGTTTAGTGCATGCATGCACATTGTGTAACCAATCTCCAGAACTTTATCTTGCAGAACTGAAGCTCTGTACCCATCAAACAACCCTCCGTTCTTCCCTTTCCCTGCCCCTAGAAACCACTGTTCAGCTTTCTGTCTCTATGGATTGAGCTACTCTAGGTACCTCATGAGTGGAATATGCAGTGTTTGACTGGCTTAATTAATTCAAATATATTTTTTATTGATTTCAGAGAGAAAGGGAGAGGAAGAGATGGATAGAAACATGAATGATGAGAAAGAACCATTGATTAGCTGTTTCCTACACGTCCCCATACTGGGGATCAAGCCTGCAACCTGGGCATGTGCCCTTGACTGAATCCAACCCAGGACCTTTCAGTCCGCAGGCCAAAGCTCTATCCACTGAGCTAAACTGGCTAGGGTGACTGGCTTATTTAATTTAGCATAATGTCCTCAAGGTTTATCCCTGTGGCAGCATGTGTCAGAATATCCTTTTTAAAGGCTTATAATATTCCGTTGTATGTAAACGCCACATTACGTTCACCCGTTTACCCATCGGTGGACACTTGGGTTGCTTCCACATTTTGGCTCTTGTGACTAATGCTGCTCTGAACATGGTGGGGAAATGGGTTTTGATGGTAGGAACCTGGGTGTTTGGAGCTTAGCAGAATTCACATAAAGTAGGACCTAGGTAGATCCCAGAACAAACCTTGTGTTCTCAAAAGCAGCATGAGGCTCATGGTGCCCTCCTCTGGGATAGGCTGGGTTAGAGGAAGGGAGGGTGTCCTGGGACAGAGGGAGTGTGTCCATGTTTCAGGGAGAGGGTCCAGAAGGAAGGGGAATGCCAAACATTATCTTCCTTACAATTTGTCCAGCCCTGGTGCCGATTTCATACTTTGTTGACCACTCTTCAGAACTCTTGTCAGGTCATGAGAGGTGACCCCTGAACGCTACCTCCTCCACCACCACCCAGCCCAATTACACGTTTTAAAATTTATTTATTTATTTATTTTGCCAGAATTGCCTATACGTGAGTCAGTAACTTATCTGTTTATCTGTTGTCTACACCAGACTGAGATTTGGAGTCAGCCTTCTGCTAAGTGCCTAGCGCTGCTCCTGGCACTGAAGCAGTTCAATGTGGCTTTGTTTGAAGGTAGAAAAAGAGGGTTTACACTGATTAAACGAGGGGTCCTCAGTGAGGCCCAGCATCAGTAGCCTGTTAGCTAGAGGCTGAGCCAAATAGAAGAAGAGTTTCCAGGGGACTTTGAAATGGTGGCCAAAGACAAGGGAACTGCTTGTTGGAACTGGCTGACCCAGGAGCAGGTTTCAAGGTGCAGTAGATCAATACTTCTCCTTCCAAGAAAACAGACAGAATTAATGCCAGCTGCCCCAGCTCTCTGAGCAGATCTGAGAGCCACGGGCCTTGGATTGACGTTCCGTGCTGATTTTGCACACTGCAGCAATGTGTCCCCACTCGGGAAACTGGAAGACACTTTATTGTATTTCATACCTGCACATGCACCTGGGCCACCGAAGGCCTCATAGCTAAACACATAGCAGCAGCAGAACATGCAGTTGAAGGGTTGAGAGAGTCCTGAGATATTGGGGCTGACTTTCTTGTTGCCATTCCCTAGTCCTCTACCCACAGCAGACATTGCCCGTTGACATCCACACACTGGCCTGCCGAGCAGCGATGCAGCCTCAGAATGTTCTCGCAGTGTTTCAGACCGCCCCTGCCAAACATTCATGGCTGGGACTTAATGTAAAAGCTTTGCCTCTCCTGAGCTAATCCAATATACCTTATTCCAGTAAGGCTCCTTTCTCTGGCTTTCTGGAGCCAATTCATTGTTGAATAGCTGGAATTGTTAAACCTCCAATTCAATTAAAACACGCTGTGTTTCTACGCAGGGGAGGGCTGGGGCTAGGTGTGAAGAAGGTGCTTCCTTGAGTAGGTCAGAAATCTGCTCATCATTTCTCCCATTGGTCCTCCACCTGCCTGCCTTCTGGAAAGCACACAGTAAGGTTCTCCCTCTGTCCTGTGACAGCTCTTTCACACCTGAAGATGGCTGTTGTGCCTCCAATACCCCCACCCTCCCACCTTAGTTTTTCTTTTTTCCAGAGGAAATCTAAGTGTTTTCAGCCATTTCTTAATAGTATTTTGTTTGCAGACCCCTCAATGCTCTGGTTAGCCTCGTGTGGCCATGCCCCCAATGTGTCTACATTCCTCTTAAATCGTGTTGCCCAGTATGTGCACAGTACTTCATCTGTGATCCTCCTACTCATCCAGAGTACAAGCCAACACCAAGGGGCATTCAGGTGAGTCCTGGGAGGTGAGAAAGAGTTCACCAAGTTGACAAGGTGCATCAAGGTGCCTCTAGGCAGGGAGAACCTCTGTGAAAGTGTGACCATGCAAACACTTGTATGGACTAAGTTCTCTTATTTTTTTCATGACTTAGCATTATTCTTAGAATTATAAAGGCTGAGAGTCTCAAATCTCCTTAAAAGGCACAAACATCTATCTGATGATTAAATTGCCAGCTACAGCATTCCTTGTGAAAGGTTGGAGGTCTCGTTGTAATATTGGTCATTTTCAGAGTTATTCTAGGCATTACGTGCACCAGTAGACATGAGTTCTCCATAAGAGCAACCAAGGTGGAGGGAGGGACAAGGACAAATAAACTCAGATTTTTGTTTCCAAGGAGACTACACTCAAGTGGGTGGAGGGCATACACACACACACACACACACACACACACACAATAAAACAAATGGTATAATAGAAGATGGGCTAAATATTGTAGAATTACAGAAAGAAAGGTAGTATTTCCAATGAAGAGAACAGAGATGGCTTATCCTGTGTCTAGACAACAGCCAGAGGTATCTCTCTAAAAACTAAGCAGATCACATTACTCTCCCGCTCAAAGCTTTCCTCCAAGACTTCCCAGGACAGTCAGAAATAAACCCAAGGTCCTTATGTGACACATAGGATCCTACATGACCTGGCACCTGGCCACCTCTCATGGTTCACATGAACTCTTGCACTTTCTTTTATCTATATATCTATATCTATATCTATATCTATATCTATATCTATATCTATATCTATATCTATATCATCTATATTATTGTTTTCAGAGAGGAAGGGAGAGGGAGAGAGGGATAGAAACATCAACCATGAGAGAGAATCATTGATCGGTTGCCTCCTGCACGCCCCCCACTAGGGACTGAGCCTGCAACCCGAGCATGTGCCCTTGACCAAAATCGAACCCGGGACCCTTCAGTCCACAGGCCGATGCTCTATCCACTGAGCCAAACTGGCTAGGGCTGCACTTTCCATTCTGATCATACAGACATACTGCAGGTTCCTACCGCAGGGCTTTTAGGCTGGGTGCGTTTCCTCAGGCTTCCCATGGCTTGCTCCCTCACTTCATTCAGTCTGTGCTTAAATGTCAGTTTTACAGAGAGACCTACAGTCAACCCCAGCCTCGGGTTGTCACTTGCTATCCTCTTACCCTGCCTTATTTAATAACAGTTATTACTGCCTGAACATAATCCTTATTTATTAGTTGACAGCCTCCCGGCAGAATGCAAGCTCTATGAAGGCGTGGGTTTCATCTCTTTTGTTCCTGTTTCTCACCTTGGGGCCCCTGGCACATAATAGATACCAAAGAAACATTTGTGGACTGAATGGGTGAGTTCGTCTTCTTGATAGCCTATCCTAAATTATAGCAGATGGTAACATTTGGTGTACTTGGCTATCTTTTATAGAAATAAGCCCAAATGTGGTATTTCCTACTTTTCATGATTTCTCAAAGACTTTGACTGTGGGTCTGAGGTCTGCAAATTCTTTCAGCTGTCTGGGGGATTCTCCACCGAGGTCTAGGGACTAGACAAATTGCATGCACAGAGGACTCACACCCAGCATACGAGTTACATTCTCACGTCAGCACTGAAAGCTCAAAGTGACATGTCCCCAAAATTGCCCTTGACTATCCTTAGCAGGGCAGCAACTCACTGGTTCTCAGTTGTGCATCCAGGAATTGGTTTATCTGCATCAGGAGCCCCGCAGGGTCTCTGAACACCCAGCTCACTCTTAGCTGCCTCGCTGCTCTTCCTAGAGGGGGCGTTTGGAAGCTGACTCTAGTGAGTCCTGGAGCCAGATTAATTTTGGATCCTGGCTCCACCACTTTCTTACTAATTACAGGCAGTTACACAGTCTCTCTATGCATCAGCTTCTTCATCTGTACAGTGGGATCATAATAGTACCTGCCTCATGGGGTTATATTGAGGACAAAATTTATAAATTCATGAAGATCCTGAGGCTAGCACTTGGCACATAATAAGTATTTGCATTACTATTACCAATTATTTTATTATCTCCCATCTCAGGTTCACACTGAGGCATATGCTCAGTGGGCAGAAAGGCAGGCAGAATACTCTAGACGACTTAAACTGTAACTGCTTGCTCATCCTCTCTCACTCTCTTTGTTTCTCGCTTTCCCAAATGCCGAGGGTAGAATGTGTGACCTCACTGTAAATTGCTGAGGTCCTTTTCTTCTCCTGGAAGGAATTCTAGCTATTCATTCTTCTATGATTGGCATACAGTTTCTAGTTTGGACACCTTTGTAAAGATTGAAGAAGGTGTGAAAACAAATATGGAACAGTTTGACCTCCTCATCGGCATACACACACATTGCTACACCTCCCACACACAGTGGGTTTAGCCTTTGCTTGAAGTTCTTCCCCAGACATCACTGTTGAGTCCCTCAGGCTGCTTTTAGCTTTTCCTAGAGCACTGGCTTCTCCTCCAGCTTCAGCTTTTTGGACACTGTTCTTACAGATTCATGTGCTTCCCTTTCTTTCAGTACCGAGAAAGAAAGAAAAAGTCAGAGGAAAGGCAATACTGCAGAAAATTCATGAAATATAGCCAGCCAGTTGTTTTTTTTTTTAATGTGAAGAACAGAAAAGAGAGAGGAAGTCTGAGGAGTTGGCATGAGGAGAAAGGAGCATTTGTTGTTATATACGGCGGCAGCGGCTGTCCTGCCTGCAGTGATGAATTTCCCGAGGCCAGAGCTGCAGGAGATGTGCCGGGGTCTAGGGAGCAGTCCGCCTGAGCTGCCAGCTCGCTGCCGGGGTGTGCAGGCAGCTTTTGACCATACCTGGCCAAGCTCAGGTATTACAGGTATTTGTTTTTCTTCTACATCCTGGGACAGAATTCCTTAGTTCTGAGCTGATATTGAGAACAGTGAGGGAAACCTAGAAGAACTCAGCACGTGCCAGCTATTATTACTCTCAGCCTTGGGCCCAATACTCCATCCATTCATTCATTCATCCAACAAATAATTACTGAGCTCTTATGTTCCAGGTCTGATGCAAAACACTGAGGATAAAAAGATGAAGTAGGCACAGTCTCTTCCCTGGAGTTGCTTATGTCTAGTGAGAATGAAAGGCACAAACAGATAACCCTCCTATAGCAGGGTAAGTGCAGTGTCTCAGGCTGGGGGTCTCAGAAGCGGTCCCCAGGCAGCGATCCTAGGAAGTGCCAGGAGAGGGGTGAGAAGCTGAGACAGAAGGAAAAGAAACCAAAACAGGGTGTGTTAATGAGCAGGTGACTGCTGTGTGCAGCTGGAGCTCGGTCCCATTGGGGATTGCTCAGAGCTAGTGCAGAAGCTGTCTCAGCTCCGTCTCATCTGAGGGTGAGAATCGGAGAATTGCCCGTGAACTCTCACTGTCTGGCCTGCCCTGATGTCTGGCTGAGCAATTGCAGGGCCATAGGCAGTAGAAAGCCATGGGTGTGTAGGAGATGATGGTGCCAAAGGATGTAGGCAGAGCACTGGCACATTGGAGCAAGCACAGAGCACTCTGGGCGGGGGGGGGGGGGGGGGGG
>PVJC01000115.1:0-42646 GCA_004026665.1 Murina feae | reverse complement strand
CCTCACAGTGCTACTTCTGCGGAATTGAGAAATAAGAGAGGGAACAGCAAGCAGTAAGCTTATGTTTGCTTTTTGTGAAGAAAAAAACAAAGTTCAAGGGCTTTTCTGGGTTCATCCACAACCTACCCCAGGTTTCTGTCTTTTGTGGGTTAGGTGCTTCCTCAGAACATCCTTCCTTCCAGAGCTGTCATCCACAGCCCTGCTCAGCCCCCACATGCTCACTGCACTCACTGCTCCTTCATCAGCACCACCTCCCAATTAGACCAAGGATGTGGCAATGGGGCTGCCCAGAATTGCTCTCCCCACCTTCAGCTTGTCCTGAGCAGAGTTCAGATTGCACATTTCCCGACACTCAGAAAGACCCATTAATATTTAGCATGTTACATTTCCAGAGCACTTTGCTAACACAAATTGATCTTTCCGGCACCCCCTTGTGAGACAGCTCAGTACTGCTGGCCCTACTAGGGACATCAGACTTTGGAAAATAAGCTACTTAGGCAAGAGCCACTCCTGGTGAGTGATAGATCCAGATTAGAACCAGTCAATGACACCAGTTGTCTGACCCTCCAGACAGAACTCCATAATGGCCCCAACACTCCCTCCCTGGAATAAACCCAGTCATCCGAAGATTTACATAGAACGGGTTTGTCATCTTTAAGTGTGGGACGTTTCCAAACCAGTTGCCATTTTTGGAAATGCTTACTATGTACCTGGAACTGAGCACTTTACCTAGAATGTATCACTTAATTATCACAATCCTTGCCCACCTGCTCTGATGTTGCCGCTATTATTATTTAATGCATCAGAAAACTGAGGCACAGAAAGATAAAGTATCTTGCTTAAAGTTGCACAGCTAGTAATTAGAAGAGCTAGGGTTTAAACCCAAGCTATTCATAAGGGTGGGTAGAGGGATCAGGTCAAATAGAATTACTCTTTGTGAAGTTCTGTCTATTCCCAGATAATTCATCAGATGCTTTGCTAGATTATTTTTGGAGGTCAGGAAATTGGGGGGCAGAGGGAGGGCACTTGGAGAGGTGCTGTCTGCAAAAGTGTTCTTGAGGAATGAGAGTGTAAACTAAAGTTATTGTTTACTTGATTTCCTTTGATCTTACCCTTGGCTCCCCATTCCCACCCCTGCTTTAAAGAACAGAGAGAGGACTAGTTCATCCAATAAATAAGTAAGGGACCCATATGCCATGCATGGTGCTTGGTTATGACACTTGCCACGGTGGGTAGAGGCATACAAACAGTTATGATTTGGTGGAAGCTCTATAACCAAGGGTTATTGGGAGGAGGAGGCAGAAGTAACTTGTTTGTCTAGTGAAGTGAGGGGTGTTTTGTGGAGGCTGCACATCCTGAGGCAGGTGTTAAGGATGTCAATATCAGGGCATAGATGATGCCATGTTGGAACCTAAGGTCAGTTCTACATACATGACTGGTTCACTCAGAGCTCAGCTGTGAGATTCAAATTGGCAGGAACTGCTACACTATTTTAGAGTTATCTCTCGAAGAAGTCAAGTTGTTCTCAGATCATGATGACTATGGGCGTAGTATCACCAAGCCTTCCCTCCAAGCAGGCATGGTGGCATTAGATATTCAGCTGCACAAGTCCTGACATCAGGCGATGGAAACTAGTGGGGGGGAGGGGAATATGTGTGTGGGGGGTGGTAGTATGGTGGTGGGGTGCTGGCACAACTCACAGCTGCATAAGAGCATCAGATGCTGTGACCTCACAACCCAGATAGTCAACCAAAACAATAGCTGTGTCCATGCCCTCTTTAAGCTAGCTCCAACTAGAGTTGAGTAGAGTTCTCTGGCTACTAATTCAGGTTGGGGGCCTGGAGTCATTGCTGCTCATGAGTTCTCTCTCCTGCTTTTTCTGAATTAAATGGGAGCTGTCTGTTGATACCTTGCCCTCCTATTATCCTAAAAAGTCATTAATTCCTCCAGTTGATGCGCAAGACCCATACAATTCTGGATAGTAGCACCTTATGAGGGAAGGGTACAAAGACCCAAAAGCTCAATAAAATGTGGATGCTTCTGTGCTCATTGGCTGAAAATCACAAAAGCAAAGAAATTTCAAGTGAGGAAGGACCCATCAGGGCCCACATTTTTAAGGGGCAGGCTCGTTTAGTCCCTCTCTCCTGGTAACATTTTCTCCTCCACCTTCCATGCCAACGGAGTAATTATGGTATTATACTGGGAGGCTATTAAAACTCCGAGGAGACTGTGAAATGTACCCCCCGCAGGGTTTTTCTCTTATATATGCCTTGTTCAAACTGTCTACTTTGAAGCTAGGCTGAGAATCATTAAACAGACAGGTGACACGGAATCCCTAAGAGTCTGAGAACCAGTTATTCTCCATTAATTATCCCAGGACTCCAAAGGATCACACTATTAAGGTGAGCTGGCGGGAGAGGTGGTATAATTTAGTGGCTGAGAGCTCAGGCTCTAGAGCCAGACTATTTTGGATCAAAACTCAGGTTTTTCACTTATTAGCTGCATAGCCTGAGGCCTTGCTTTCCTCTAGTGTAAAGTGATGGTAATAACAGATTGTACCCTGTACCATTGTGCAAGGATTGACTCGAGTGGGACATGTAAAGGCTTAGCACGGCACACGTTGAGCACTTGTTAAATGCTATTGCTTATTAAAGGGGGAATCTTTTCCTCCTCTAGGGCATTTCTTTCTCCTCCTTATGTCCTTGACCCCATGGTTGGGAGTTCAAAGGCAAAACAGCTTGTACGTGGGCATTATTTCTCCCCTTCTCCATTGCCTTAAACCAATGGTTCTCAACCTGCTGGCCCTTTAAATACAGTTCCTCATGTTGTGACCCAACCATACAATTACTTTCGTTGCTACTTCATAACTGTAATGTTGCTACTGTTATGAATCGTAATGTAAATCTCTGATAGGCAGGATGGTCTTAGGCGACCCCTGTGAAAGGGTCGTTCAACCACCAAAGGGGTGGTGACCCACAGGTTGAGAACCGCAACATATCACCATTTTCACCCAAGAGCTAAGGCCCCTTTAAGCAGCCATTCCTTATTTAGTCTATTTAAAAAAGAAAAGATCCTTTGGTTTCATGTTCCTTTATTGTATTTTGTAAGGGACTGAGCACAGACTGGATACTATGTAAATGTGAAATACTCCAACAATAGCAACCGAGACAGATGAGAAACTCAAGGAAGCAAAGTCACCATTTTGAATTTAGCGTTTTATTGATGGGCTGAGAGACTTGGGAGAGACAGTGCGGCTCCAAAGCTAAAGAGCCCACAGGGATTCAGAGGGCAAAGATTTGAATTTCAGTCACAGCAGCAGGTCTGGTGTCCCCAGGCAGGCGGCTTCCTTCCCCTGGAACTCAAATTCTCCCCATGCATACTGGGCTCAATGCCACAAAACCAGCTCTCAGGGATGTTAAGCCAGGGCTGCCATATGTGGTTGTGCAGACTGTGCACTGCACAAGGATGCCAGTTGCAGAAGCAAGGGGGGGGGGCAGAATGCAGCTCAAGCTTGCTCATTGATCTGTGCACCCTGGTGATAGGCCTGTCTATGTGGAGGAACGGGCACTTTTTTCTCAGTTGTATGAAGATACTATATGGGCTAGTGGAGGCCCTGTATGAATGAAGAACACAGAGCTTAGCACACTGACGGAACACAGAGCTTAGCACACTGAATGGATACCTTCACTCAACACAATTATTGAACACCTACGATGTGCCAGGCTTTATTCTAGGGGCTGAAGATATGGAGATGAATATAAATAATTTCTGCCCTTGGGTCTTCTTTCCTTCATCAGCCCATTCTCCCCTACATTCAATCGTCAGCAAGTCCTGTTGGCTCTGCAAAATATTTGTCAAATCCACCCATTTTGTTTTAGCACCAGCACTTTGTGTCATTTCTTACCTAGACTAATGCACTAAATGGGCTCCCACTTCTACTCTGGTCCTCCAGACAAAAGCAGAGTGATTGAAATGTGGATCGGATAATGCCATTCCCTTGGTTGCTCTAATTTAATCCACAGTCCTCACCATGGCATTAAGGTTGTGCACACCTGACTCCAATTACTTCATGTCATCTGGATCATCTAATTCACACTCCTGCTATGTGTATTAGGGTTCCCCAGAGAAATAGAACCAATAGGATATACATATACACGCACACACACATATACACACACACTGAGAGGCCAGATTATTAATGATCTGGGTCTCTAGCAACTTCAGCGCGAAATTATAGCTAATTTGCCTACAAATGTCAGGTGGTCATAATAATCTGGCCACTCAGTGTGTGTGTGTGTGTGTGTGTGTGTATCCTATATGATTGTTTTAATACATACACAAGCACTACATATGTTTATCTAAATAAGATATATATCCTATTATATGTATACTAGTGGCCCAGTGCACATTGAATTAATTAAAGGAAATTAATTAGAAGAAATATTTTAATATCGCTATTCGTCCTTTCTCTATAATAGAAGTGTTAACTTCACAATCAACAGTGACAGATGGAAACACATGAATGCGATTGGTCCCAGAGAGAGCTTTGTATATAAAGAATAAACTTGCTTAATTAGACCTACTTTCTGATTTAACTAAACTTTTTCCAACGCAGTGAAGCACCCCAACTTCTCTTTCAGGTAATTGTCAGCAACATAGCAGTAAATATCAACATGAAGCAGATTATTATTGTACATCACAGGGAGAACAAAGGGTGAAATATTTAACAATAGCATTGTTTGACTATATTCTGTGCAGTGAGAAAACCTGAAGTCATTTTCAAGTTCCACTATTTCTTACTACTTTCAGTCGCGTCACGTTTCTAAACTTTCTAAATCTCCATTTTCCGGCTGATGAAAAGAAAATAGGATTCCACCGAGTCTCCTATCTACCTATTCCAGGACTTCTGTGAGGATTAAATGAGATGAGGCACGAGAAAACATTTCACAGACTTTTGGTTTAAGTGTGAAATGTTTACACCTGGCTATAAAGCAAGTCGTCTTTCTGGGCTGAAGAACTCCAAGGAGGCTAGTCCCTAGGGAGAGGAAGCCAGGCATTGCTACGTGACATCATTACTCGGTGCCCACAGCCACCATTTCTGGGCTGGGCTGGGCTGTGGGCTGCATTTTGCGCCATGGGGTCTTGGCAGTGTCAACTGTGATTTGGTGGGCTGTCGCCCCAGGGTGGTGTTGGGGCCTGTGTCCCCCTTGGGAGAAGCTGAATGTTGGTTTGTCGGTGCCAGGTTCATGGTGCCGTTTCTGTGTAAATGACCAGTGAGCATCATGACAGCTCCTGTGTTGAGTGTCTGCCCCCTGAGGGTCAGTGCATGTCATAGTGACTGGTCAGAAGGTTGGACACTTAGCATATTTGCTATATATATATATAATGTAATATATACATATATATGCTATATTCTATATATAGGATGTATATTCTATATATGTATGTATATACAAAAGGAGATTTACTTTGAGGAATTGGCTCATGCAGGTGTGAAGGCTGAGGAGTCCTGCAATCTGCTGTCTGCAAGCTGGAGGCCTAGAAAGCCAGTGGTGTAATTCTAGTCTGAGTCTGAAGGCCTGAGAACCAGGGGAACCAATGGGATAAATCTCAGTTCAAGGATAGGTGAAGACTAACAGACAGATGTCCCAGCTCATGTACACTATCAAGAAGGGTCTGAATTCTCTTTTCCTGATTTTTATTCTATTCAGGCCCTCAGTGGATTGAATGATGCCCACTCATAGCAGAGAAGGGAGCAATATACAGTTGACTCTTGAACAATATGGGTTTGAACTGCACTGGTCCACTTATACTCGGATTTTTAAAAAATAAATATAGTCAGCTGTCCTTATTCCTGGGTTTTGTTCTGCAGATTCAACCAACCACTAAGGATCTAAAACAGTATTTTTGATCCATGGTTGGGAATCCACAGGAAGTGGGGCTGATTATTTGCATTATCCTATGCCATTTTATATAAGGGACTTAAGCACCAATAGATTTTGGTATCCTCAGGATATTCTGCAATCCATCTCCCGTAGATTCTGAGGGAGATGACTGTGAGACGACCCTGGATGAGTCAAAAGCTATACATGGATTTTCCATTGCATAGTGATTGGCTCCCCTAACCCTTATGTTGTTTAAGGGTCAGTTGTACTCTACTGATTCCACCAATTCAAAAGCCAGTCCCATATGCAGACATCCCCAAGTACACACTCAGAAATAATGTTTAACCTGGGCATGCTGTGGCCTAGTCAAGTTGACACCACATAAATTTAATGATCACACCATGCCAGCAAAACTGACCATTCTATCCTTCAAACAACCTAGCTCTTTCTTTGTATAATCTGATCCATTTGGCTGGAACACTTCCCCCCTGGTTCTCCTCTTGACTATCTCTTTCTCATCCTTTGTTGCTCAGTGGAAAGATCACTGCCTCAGAGAGCTTCCTGGACCACCTTGTTAAAGGCGTGTCAATCACCATTCATTGCCCGGAGATTCTATCACAAAGCAGCCAGGCTGGATTTGTACATATAGAGTTCTTTGTTTATTTTCTGTCTTGTCTGCTAGATTGTAAGCTCTGTAACAGTAAGAACTATGCTTGTTTGTACTCCACTGTATAGCTCTTAAGCATCTTACTAGTCTCTGGTACATAGTAGTAAATATCAATAAATATTTGCTAAATGAAGTTGTTGTAAGGAATTCACCTAATAGGGGGTTCATCACCACAATGCAATGAAGAGATGTGTGTTATGACAAAGGCAGTGGTGCCCTGGCAAACTGACTCTCAAAAAACAAAACAAAAAAAACAACCCCCAAAAACCCTAATTTGTCATTTGCTGATTTCCATGGTGGTATAAATACTCTCATCAACGGCTGATTTCAAGCCACCAAAGGTTTAAGAACTGAATTGCAAAATTCCTGAGAGCTTAAATTGGCTTTTCAAAGTTGATACGAGCTGGCTCTGACACATCAATGAAAGAAAGGTCAGCATGGGTGCAAAGACTACGGAGGAAAGAGGCAATAGTTCATCCTGGGAAAGCGCAGCAAAGACTTCCTGGAGGAGGTAATACTTGATCTGTGTTTTGGATGATGGGTGTGTTGGCTCAGCTCTATGCCACTTAAACTGGCTAATGTACTCCTGCTCTCAGTAGCTCACATTCAACCGTTCTTGGCTCCCCTACTCAGCTCACCTTTGCTGGGCTGGGCGTTATCACCTGACGCAGTCCAATCCTCAGAACATCCTCCTATATGGCAAGTGTTCTACTGGGTTTGCTTTGAATCCAACAGAGGAGAATAATATAGAGTACACTTAGTCACGGGAGAAAGGGAAGGGTTTTCCAAACAGAGGGACAGCTTGTGCAAAAGTGAGAGAGTGAATGCAATACAGCAGTTTGGTAAATCTGGATGTGTAAGGGAGAAAGTGGAAGGAGATTAGCTCCTGACAGGCTACGTTCATAGGCTGAGGAGCAGAAACTGATTCCCAGCCTGGGCAAAGGAAAAGGGAAAGACTGCTTACTTTTCCTGTATAATTCTTACCACAGCTGGTAATTGTGGGTTTTTGTCGTTATTGTGGGGTCTCATTTTTGGTACGAAGTCATTTGATTAATATCTGTCTCTCCCAAGGGACTGTAAACTCCACAAGGGCAGGGACTGCCTTGCGTGCTGTTATTTTTAAGCAGCAAAAATACAACCTTGTTGAATAACTGAATCATCTGGGGAATTTTTGAAAAAAATGCCCATGCTTACCTACCTCACAATAGGCTGTGCTAGAATCTTTCTCTGAACCTTCCAACCACATTATGGGGGGTGGGAAGTAGTAGGGCTGACTTCCATGTGTTGCAAAAGCCACCCCCAAAGAATTCACCCCTATTCCCCTTCTCCAACTTAATCAAGTGGATCCTTTACAAGATTTTGCCCAAAAGGTGACAAGAGTAACATCTTCCTTGGCATATGTGGGCCTGATGGTAGCAGGGAGGATTGGATAGAGGAGCTGAGGAACTGAGACCAGTGAGGAAGACCACGAGTAATCAAGTGCGAAATGATGCAGGTCTGAGTTGAATCAGTGGCAGTGGGTGTGAAGAGGGAAGAGGTTTAAGAGATACTTGGGAGGTAGGTTTGGTGACTGCAGGGGCATCGGTGGTAGAGGAAGTGAGGGAGAGGGAGGAATCCAGGTTGAAGGCTGGAGTTTCGCTTTTGAAATGTCTGTGGGACACGGATGAGGAGGGGTCTATGAAGTTGGGAATACAAACGACAAATCCAAGAGAGGAGGGGCAGGAGCCTCCCCCCGCCCCCGCGCTCCCCAGTGCAATACCAAGAACTCTGGAGAACACTAATACATGAGGTGGGTTAGAAAAACAGTTCTTGGAGCCTGTGAGGAAGAAGGACTAGTGTCAGGAAAAAAAGTGAAAAAGAATGTCCAACAGCGTCAAATGGTGCCTAACGCTTAAGTTCGAGGACTAGAAACTATCTCCGATGAATTCGTTAACAAGGCACTGATGGCAACAAGAGCATTTTCTGTGGAGGCAGAGGACGAAGGAGGCAGAGGAGACAGCGAATTTAGACTCTATTTTTCAAGAAACTTGGCTGTGAGGAGGAGGGATGGTATGAGTGAGTGGGACGTGAAGAGATTCGAGTACCTTTGCAGCTGAGCGGGAGGGGTAAGAGTTGAGCGCAAGCACCTTCTCCACCTCTTCGTTTTGCTCGCTGCTCCCCCCATCGCGACCCGCGGCAGCCGACGGCCGGAGACTACATCCCCCAGAAGGCCCCTCGGCGCTGCGGGGCGGAGTCGAGGCCTGGCGCTCGCTCCCGACGCGCCGACGGAAGAGCCAGAGCTTCGAGGAGGAGGCGGCGGGAGCGGAGAACGACGGCGCGCCCGGTAACGAGCTGCCCCGAGTCCCTCTCCCTCCCCCCTCCCTCCCTCTGCCCCCTGAACTGGGGCTCGCGGCGTTCCCTTCTCCCCTCACATCTGGGACGGGAGTTCCTTTCTCTTTAGTTTGCTACCGGTAATTTTTTCCTCACGTGACACGCCGGGCGGGCCCCCGCCTGGGGCGGAGGTTACTGGGCAGCTCCCGCCATTCGACCCCTGAGGGACTTGGCGTGCGGGGGACCCTCCTGTCCTACCAAGGCCCTTTGGCTTTGCTTGGGGCCGTGTGCCCGCTGAGGGCCCTCGCCCTAAAACTCCCTGTAGAGGGGTCGCCCTTTTCTGGGTCTCAACAGGTACTGAGTGGGTCCGTGGCGGCTCGGGGGCCCGGGGCTGTGGGCCGCGGAGGCCGCCCGGAGACGCCCCCGGGCCGTGAGTGGCTTCCGGGGTGCGAGCCTTTGGAGTGAGTCCGCTGCGTCCGCGGCCCGGGAGCCGTGGGCTACGAGCTGGGAGTGAGCAGTCGGCGCGGGCGGAGGCACTTCCGGGTTTCCTGGGGAGGCCCTGGGGACACCCCGGCTCGGCTCCTTACGGCGGTTTTCCCTAGGAGTACGGCCGCCTCCGGGATGTGGAGCGTGAGGCCCCGGGGAGGTGCCCAGGTCTTCCGCTCGCCGGGCCTGTGGCCTCTGTAGCCCGCTTCCCGCAGCCTCGGCCCGGCTCCCCTCCCCGGAGAACGGGCCGGCCGTCTTTGGCCCGCCCACCTTCCAGTGGGAGAGAGCCCGTGCCCCGGGTGACCGCAGCCCTCCGTCGCCAGCCCAGGTCAGTCGCATTTTGAAGTCACATCCATGTTTTTTCCTGAACTTGAACAGGGTCATGCTGTTGATGAAGACGAGATGAGTTAACAGGTGGCCAGTGCCTGGAGAAGTGAAGGTGAGCCGTACCCGTGTGCTTACGCCCTGGTCCCGGGGAAGAGGCGATTTCAGGGCCCTGGCTGCCACCTGTGGAGTCCGTTTCAAACTTGGTCCGGATTTTAAGGTCCATCAGAATTTGGACGCGTCCCTCCTCCCGACACAGACACACCTGTCTGCCCTCCTGGTTCTGTTGGTAGCGTTATTTCAGGTGCAGGTATCTCAGATGCGGCGCTAAACTCATGCCCGTCTTCAGCGCGTCTTGTGTCTTTTCCCCCCTTGCCGAGACCGCCAGTGCTAAAGCCGCTCGGATTCTCCCACAAACCCCACAGCCTTGTGTGCGTACTAGCTCAAAGGAGAGGGTTATGCTCACCTACCCCAGGTACCTGTGCCAGGCGTCTGTTTTCCCTCAGAGTTAGAGTTCAGAATATAAACAGCCAATATTCTAATTTGTTTCTTTTTCTGACACTTAAGCTCTGAGACTCTAAGCAGGTAGCTTTTGGTCTCAGTTTTCTTCCCCTTTTAGAGAATGGGAATTTTATAATAATAAACTTTTTATGGGTTTGGAGTAGTAGCAGTTAAGTAACCTAAACTTGTATTTATTCTGAAATAATTGGTTGAAAACTATTTGAATGTGGTTCAGAAAAACAAAGAGGTTGGCAGTGCAGGGTATTAGTTGAATGTATGACGTCAAACCGATTTGAGTCCCAAGTCCTGGTGTTGTGACTTATATTGATGACTTTTGGCAAATTGACCTCTAAGACTGTTTACCAATCTCTGAAATGAAGATAATAGTATTTACTTCGCAAGGTGTCTATAAAGATTAAATGAGATATGAATATAAAGAGCTTAGTAGTGCCTGTAGTAAGTGCTCGTTCTTTTGCTGTTGTAATTGATGACAATGATGGTGATAAAAACATAACTTTAGTATTTTCTTGAGATTCCCTTTTTTATTTGTAAAGTGAGGATAGCTATCTTTAACCCATAAACTTAAAATACTGTAACCAAGTTCTCAGATTGCAGGTTGTTGTTTTTTTGTTGTTTTTTTATGCAGTTGCATTTTATGTAAAGATTATATTATGCTGCTTTTCACTTTTAGAGGTTTCCAAAATGCTGTTGTGAAAAGATTTTTGGGATGTGATGTTTCATGTATAACCTATAGTAAGAATGTAGTTTTCTGTCTGCACATAGTAGATTTTAGCAGAACAGTGATCTGTGTACGACTTAGATATTGACCATTAATTGATTAGGACAGGCTTGTATAAAAGCAATTTTTTGTTTTGCCTTCCCCCACTTTTTTTTTTTTTTTTAAGCCAGACTAATTGACTTTAAAAGTTCATCTTAATGGGTAGGGTCCTGAAGACTAGGTGACATCATTTTTTCTTTTTTGAATGTAAAGCTTTTTAAAATTATAGTTAATATACAGCATAATGATTTGACATTTATATACCTTACAAGTGATCACCATGAAAAGTCCAGTAATCATCTGTCCTCATACAAACTTTTGTGATGTTATTGACAACTTTTCTTCTCCGTGATTTATTTATGTTATAACTATAAGTTTGTATCTTTTAATCCCCTATATCTTTTTACCCATCCCCTCACCCCTCTGGCAACTATCAGTTTTTCTGTATGAGTCTGTTCATTTGTTTAGTTTTTTAGATTCCACATATAAGTGAAATGATTAATATTTGTCTTTCTCTGACTTATTTCACTTAGCATAACACCTCCTAGGTCTGTCCATGTTTTGGCAAATGGCAAGATTTCATTCTTTTTCATGGCTGAGTAATATTCCCGTGTCTCTGTGTGTCCACTTCTTTATCCATTTATCTATTGAAAACCTAGGTTGCTTCCATATCATGGCTATTGTAAGTAATGCTATAGTGAACATAGAGGTGCATATATCTTTTTGAGTTAGAGTTTTATTTTCAGATAAGTGCCCAGAAGTGGAATTGCTTGGGTCCTCATTTGTCTCATGTTATTGCCTTTGTTTTAAAGCAAGGTGGGAAACCTTTTTTCTGCCAAGGGCCATCTGGATATTTATAACATCATGCTGGGGCTATACAAAATTATCAACTTAAAAGTTAGCCTGCTATATTTGGTCAAACATTTAATTAACTCACCCCCTGATGGCGTTGGCAGAGCCAGACCAATTGATTTTATGGGCCTTATAATAAGGCCTATGGACTGGATGTTCCCCACCTTTCTTTTAAAGTCTATTTTGTCTGATAATTATTTCTTCCCAGCTTTTGTTTATTTCCATTTTAATGAAATATTTTTTTACATCCTTTTACTTTCAGTCTGTGTCTTTTGACCTGAAATGACTCTCATAGAGGCCACATATGTAAGGGTCTTGTTGTTGTTTTTTTATCCATTCAGGGGTGACTTCATTTTTTGAAGGTGGAAACGCTTGGTAACTGATGCTGATGGTGACTTTGTTTTGTGTGTATTTGGAAGGAGTGAGAGTTTAGAGATACTAGGAGAAAAACTTAATAGGGAAAACTGACTTCTTGGTCAAAGCAGAGTCTTCTGGTTAAGAAATGAAATATTTATTTTAAATTCTTTTAACCTGTTGACTGCAAGATGTTAGTAGACTCAGATGTTTAGGAAATGTTTCCTTACTCTCTTTTTTGATGTGGTATTCCCTGGTCTCTGCTTTGTCAGTTTCATTCTTATTCATGTATCAGCAAGATATTTTTCACTACAGATTTGTATACAAAAATGTAAGTGATCACTTTCATTAAAATCTACTTTGTGTGTTTTTCCTTTTGTGTTTTAAAATTTTTTTGACTCTTAAAAGAAGTTTTTGGAAGGTAGACACATTCTCAGCTGTAGCATCTAAGCTCTATTAGTGATGACTGTGCTGAATAGTTCTGAATAAGAACATTTTGTTGATTGTCCTATGTTCCTAAGGCATGCTCTGGAGAGACAGTATGGTATTGTGAAAATAACATAAGCCTTGGAGTCAGACTGATCAAGGTCTGAACACAGGCTCTGCTGTTTACTATTTTGTGACTTTGGCCCTTTAATCATTCTGAGTTCATTTTCTCATGATCTGTAAAACGGATAGTAATACCAACCTGCATGACTGAAAAATTTAGATATTGTTTGAACTCGGTACATCTAGCCAGGCTTAGATAGATGGTGGTGTTATTACTATTTTCAGTTTTTATCCTATGTTCCTGATAGTTACGAATTTTGGTGATACATCTATATTCATTCCCTCAATGCTTTACATGATCAGTGTATTTTTCTTTCCTCAGCCAAGGTTAAGGTTGTGTTGATCGTGACCATGGAACCCTGGAACACAGCAAAGCTAATTGGCCAACATGTTTGAATCTGTGACCCTGTCCTCATTAGTTCCTATTAACTAACCATTCACAAAATATCTCACCAGAATGAATAAGACTGCTATATTGTTGATTTGGCACTCATGCACTCATTAGACATAATAGAAGTAAATGAGTGAATATTGAAAGTAAAAGTATATATTTTTAATTATAAAACTTTATAAATATAGGACTAGACTTCACATTATGTATAAAACTGGTGACTTGCAGAATGACATTGAAAACCACTAGCCTGAACTATAATTTAGACATTACTTTTAGCTGTTGAAATGTATCTGTTGTAGACTTCCCACTCATAGGAAAAGTGAGAAGAAATGGAACTAGACTATTCATGTCTTGAAAGGGAAACCCACTCCTGTGCCACCAACCACAAAATGTGCTCTTAGTGGGGAAAACAGTGTTCTCTACTGATGTGCCGGGTAGGATGGATGAAGCCTGGGTAACTCCAAAGAGCTTATTGAATTACAGAGAAATTCCGGTTGTCAGAGCTTTAGATAGAAGAGAAGTTATAGGGTGTTGCTCAGCAGCAGTAAGGCTGAATTTGGAGAGGATTTTCTCCTAAATAAAACATAGGCCAGTTGCTCCCAGTTCATGGTGTGCCTTTTTTCACTGTCTTGCTAGCCTTTTGTATAGTTTTCCATTCTTCAAATTCACTCTTCAGTTTTATAAATATTTGTTGTTCCTCCTGTATCTTTTTTTTTTGTAATGTCAAACACAGTTGGTTTCTGACGAGGGCTAAAACTATGGAAGCAGAGATGCACTGTTGGAAATAGCAGGTTCTGGTATCTAGTAAGGTTCCCAAGTAACAGGTTAACCTGTGAATATGATGGTATGGTTTTCTGGAATAGTGAAATGGCTGATAGTTCATAACCATTTAACTTGGTGCAGAGGCAAAAATATGGGCAAAAGATTTGTTTCACTCCTTAATATGTAATTTGCCTCTTAGAAAAGAATATATGTAATGTTATTAATTGACTTGCAGTTGGGCTGTTTCAAGCTCTTTCCCACTATAAAAGTGTATGTCTTGAGAATTTTGGGGGGCAGAATACAGAGGTAATATTCTGGATTTCAAAACAACATCTAACAGCTATCATTTATGCAGGTTGCGTGCCAAGTACTGTGCTTAACATCTCTTTTTTCCTGTTTAATTTATGTTGACATTATTGCAGACTACAAAATGTGCAAAAAATTTACTCAAGTACCTCAGATGTTAACACTTTCTGTGCCTGCTTGCGCGCGCGCGCGCTCTCTCTCTCTCTCTCTCTCTTTTTCTCTCTCTCACATGCGCCTGTGTGTGTATGTGTGTGTGTGTGTGTCTTGAACTGTTTGAGGCTAAGTTACAGACCTATTCCCTTGCATACCTAAATATTTGAGAGTGCATTTTCTAAAAACAAGGACATTCTTTTATGTAACCACATTGCAGTTGTCAGAATCATGAAATTAACACTGATTTAATATTACCATCTAATCTATAGGCTTGTTCAAATTTCACCCACTGTTCCAATAATGTATTTTTATAGCAAAAGAAAATTTTTGTCATAGCCCTTTAGTTTCCTTTAATCTCTAGATTTCTTCAGTCTTTTTTTTTTCTTCAGTCTTTCTTTGTTATTTTCATGACATTGACATTTTTGAAGACTGCAGGCCAGTTATTTTGTAGAATGCCTCTAATTTGGGTTTATCTGATATATTCTCATAATTGGATTCAGGTTATTCATTTCTGGTTGGAGTACCACAGAAGTAATGTTATGACTTCATTAAGGTAATGTCTGCTGCGTTTTCTAGCGTGAAGTTATTGTTTTTTCTTTGATAGTTTTTTTTTGGTAATAAAATATATATAACAAAATACACCATTTAGTCATTTTTACTTGAATTAACTACATTCACATTTTGTAATTTTGAAGTATCTTTGACAAAATACGTGAGACTATAAATATATTCTGTTACTTCTTGAACTTTTACTCACTAATTTTAATGTCTATTAGTGATTTCTGTGTGAATCATTTTCATGATGGTTTCCAAATGATGATTTTTAAAATTTCATCATTTTCCTATGCTTATTTGTAATATTACTTTATTTCATTATTTTGATGCTGTCCCTGATTTGGCCAGTGGGAACCCCTAAGATGATATGTCTCCTTCTGGATTGCTCTTGTTATTTTAACAATTTTCTACTTTCTGCCACAACAAGATGTTCTGGGCCCATCTTAGACTTTCCCAGCCCATGCCTTAGAATGAGCTATTTTTTTCAAGGATCTCTGGTTGCTTTTAATAGAGAATGGCATTATAAGCCAGGACCTGGATTCTAGATGTCCGTCCTCATTGCTGCTGTGTGTCATTACTTCTAGGCCCTCTTAGCAGGCGTCTGGGAAATAGATACATGTGATATAGGAATATGTGTGTTTGTGTCTGCACCACTGATTCTAATCCAGCACGACAGAATTTATTCTAGCCTTTATTAGATCTTTATAACTCCTCCTCTTAACAGAAACCTAGCCCCATTGTTCATGTTTTTACTTATTGGCTCAATTCTAGGATATCAGAAAATAGGTTAAGAATTGCTAGCTCATACCACTATTTAAAAGACACCTAGTAGCCTGGCTGGCGAGGCTCAGTGTTTGAGCATCAACCTGTGAACCAGGAGGTCACGTTTCGATTCCCGGTTGGGGCACATGCCCAGGCTGTGGGCGGGGTCCCTGGTATGGGGCATGCAGAAGGCAGTTGATCAATGACTCTCATCGTTGATGTCCCATCTCTCTCTCCCTCTCCCTTCCTCTCTGAAGTCAATAAAGGTATGAAGGACACCTTGAAAATAGAGTTCAATATTTGTTGGTAGTGTTTTCCTTCAGCATAAATCTAAAGCATAATCATTTAGTCTACTAGTAAATCTCCACTGCCCCATAGGGTAGCCACTAACCACATAAATTGAAATGTGTGTAGTGTAAAATATGTAGTAGATTTTGAAAACTTAGTATGAATAAGGAATTAATATTTTAACAGTGTTTTTATATTGTTTATATATTGACATGTTTAAGCTATATCATTATAAAATAAAATATATTAATAAAGTTTTACCTATTTTTACTTTAATGCAGCCACTAGAAAATATTAAATTATTTATGTGGCTATTATGTTACTTTTGGACATTACTGATATAAAAACCATGTTCAAAAGTTACTTGGATTAGTTTTCTCTCCCCAATATTATTCCTTCCCTTGCATGGTTATCTTAATCATTTGAAGTACAGTTCAGTTCTATTTGCATTTTAGGTTTGTCTCTTCATCCTAATTGATCTTATTTATTTTTGAGTATGTGAAACATTAATATTCTTCCAAAAGTCAGAATTGTATAAATATATATATACTTAGAGCAGTGTCACCCATTTTTTTTTTAATCCTTTCTTTTCTGCCCTGTTTCCACCTACCTTCTATATAGGTAACCAATATCATCATTCTCTGAATTATTCCTCCTATGTGTTTTCCCTCCATGAATGAGGAGATACAGGTATATTTTCTTTTATTTTTTACACAAAAGGAACCATAGTACTAGTTAGTTAGATAGATACTCTTATACTTTGCATTTTTCACCTAACATATTTTGAAATCCATTCCACATCAATTTATAGAGTTCGCTCTCCTCCCTTCTTTCCTCCCTCTGTCTTTTCCTTCCTCCTACAGTTGCATAGTACTCTATTGTGAGGATGTTAACCATTCTCTTAAGCTTTTTCCAATATTTGCATTGACAAACAGTGCTGCAGTGACTAACCTTGTCCATATATATCTTTTCATATGTTGTAAGTGTATGTTTGGGTAAATTCCTAAAATGGGATGATTGGGTCAAATGTTTGAAAGCATATATAGTTTTAAAATATTTCCAGATCTCTTGCTGTGGGGGCTGTACACATTTGAATCCCCATTAGTACTGTATGAGAGTGTTAGTTACCATCAGAGTGTGTTATTTTATACCTTTTAATTTTTATTAACCTTATAGGTAAGAAATGGTATCTCCATATAGTTTTAATATTCACTCCTCTTATTAGTGACTTTGAACATCTTTCCAAAATATGCATAAAGGTCATTTTAATTTCTTTATTTGTGTGAATTGTCTTGTGTCTTTTTTTTGTTAATCCTCACCCGGGGATATTTTTTCCATTAATCTTTGGGGTGGGGTGGGGAGACATCGATGTGAGAGAGACACATCAATTACCAATTAGTTGCCTCCCTTGGGGCCTGGGATCACACCTACAACCCAGGTATGTGCCCTGGACTGGGAATGGAACTCGAGACCCTTTGGTGTGCGGGCAAATGATCTAGCCACTGAGATGTGCTGGCCAGGACTCTTGTATCTTTCTATTCACTTTTCTATCAGGTTTTTGGGGTTTTTCCCTCCTTCAATTTTTAAGAATAAAAAAATGATTTATGTTACAGTTTGCCAGTTGACTTTTGTTTTTTTAGGGTGTATGTGTGTATTTGTTTAGACTTTCATGTAGTCCAAGTTTTTACTGCATCAGAATTTTGGATAATAATTAGAAAACCTTTTCCTTTACCCAGTGTAAAAAGGAATTTACACATTTTCTTCTAGTACTTGTATGATTTTAGTTATGTTTGGATCTCGGATTCATGTGGAGTTTTTTTTAAATGAATATTGTGTGAACTTACAATGTTTTACAAATGCTAATTTGTTGTCCCAGCATGTTTTCTTTAAAAAGTACAATTTTGCCTTTGTATTTTGAGATGCCACCTTTACCATATGTTAAGTTTCCATTGAATTTATTTCTGGACTTTCTGTTCTTTTGCACCAGTCTGTATTCCTGCACCATTATTACAGTTTTAATTATAGTATATTGAGGGCTAGCTTCTAAAATTTCTACTCTGTTATTGGCTATTCTTATGTGTTTGTTTTTTCTGTTGAACTTTAGTAACAGCTGTCACTTTAAAAAAGCTTGCATGTATTAGGATTGTTATTAGGATTATGTTAAATTCATAAATTAATGAAGAGAAAACTGACATCTGGATGGTGTTGAGTTGTGTTGAGTTTTATATCCAAGAACAAGAGATATTTCTGTTCAAATCTATATTTGTGTCACAGGAATGTTTTAAAGTTTTCTTTTTATTGGTTTTGTACACTTCTCGTTAAATTTGCCATTTAAAAAACGTATTAACATGTTTTATAGATTTTTATGTCAATATTTGTAGAGTTACTTTATTCTGTTTAATGTTTGTATTGTTTTCCGTGACATAGATGTTTCATAATTTATTTACTCTGGCCCATATAGATGGACAATAAAGTTGTGTATAATTTTTCATTCTATATAATTTTTCAGTCTACATTCACCAAAGCAGGATCTTACCGCTTTTTAAAAAATCTTTGCCAGTTTGAAGGGCAATAAAGAATATGTTTATTTTTTATTTCTTTGCTAACTGATGATGCTTATTTTTTATCCATCTATTCAAACTTCCATTCAGCATATTCTTACTGAGCATCTACTATGTGCCATCCTATAAGAACTATAATAATGCCTGGAAATTGAATGTCTTTTTGTGTTTTTGATCATTTGTATTATTTTGTTTTGTACACCTCTTTTTTTTTTTAATGGCAGTTAATTGGTGTTTCTGCCCCCTAAGACCAGTTCTCAGAAGACTGAGAATGAAAGATAACATTTCTTTATTCTGTTTTGTTGGTGAGTTTCTAAAAAGTACTTTGTGTGTGTATTTATTTTTCTTGCACAATCTATGGTAAATCTCTGAGTTAAACTTTTAGTATTCATGAAATGAGATAATGTAAGCTAAGTGCACAGACCAGTGTGAAAGAAATTATTACACATTTTTATAAAAATGACTTTTATTATTATTATTTTCCAGGTGAGGCTGCTGCATCTCTCAGAAAGGAATTTTTGTACCATTTTTCTTCAGACAGAGTCTATTTATTGTAGAGCAGGGGTGGGGAACATTTAGCCTTTGGGCCATATAAGGCCCTTGAAATCATTTGGTCTGGCCCTGCCAAGGCAACCGCAGGCAGGACTCGAAATTCAATAGATATAGGAGCTTTTTCCATAGCAACATACGTTTATGTTAAGTGAATCATAATAATGAAAAAAATTTTTAATTAATCCTCACCCGAGGATATATTTTTTCCCATTGATTTTTTTGTTTTGTTAGAGAGAGTGGAAGTGGGGGAATAGTGAGAGAGAGAAACGTTGTGAGAGAGACACATTGATATGTTGCCGCCTGTACACCCCCAACTGGGGCCAGGATCGGACCTGCAACCCAGGTATTATATTCTTAACTGTGAATCAAACCTGGACCCTTCAGCTGTGGGCCAGCGCTCTAACCACTGAGGAAATAGGCCAGGGCAATAATGTAAATATTGAGGGACAAGCAAGGAACGAAGGAACATCCATTACAAGATAGACAAGACCCAGAGGAGTACATGAAAGCTTCTTGTGTGCTGATCTAAGCCTGTCTGCCTGTATTGTGTTGACTCAGAAGACAGTCGGTGACAGGCAGGCTGGTAGTGTACATGTTGGGACAGTGGTAACACGAAACTATGGTGATCAGTCATGATGAGATGAGATGCTATGAGATGATTCCTCACAGTGTGAGGATCTTGCCTCTGATGATTGAAGACGATGTTGTCAACTTCTTTGCTGACACAGACAGTAACTCCAATCCAACCTTTATCCACACATCCACCATCAACAACCTTCCCCAAAACAGTCTCAGATGAAGATTAATGAAATTACAGCAGCTCACAGGAAAGACCTCAAGTGTCAAAGAAATGATGATACAAACATTGCATATGTTCCAAGTCCAAAATGCAGGATTAGAACAGCAGTTAAAGCAAAATAATCAACACACACACTGTATAGTTATTAAAACTGAAGTGGTGTGACATCCTACAAATGGCGACTACAAAGAAGAGAAAGGTTGATGCAGAGCGTCATCCATCTTTCCAAGAGAAATGGACAAATGATTATTTTTTTGTTGAAGTCAAAGGCAAACCTGTGTGCCTAGTTTGTGGCGATATGTTAGCAGTAATGGAAAAAGCCAATCTGGAGCGTCATTACAACTCAAAACATGGTAAACTCAGTGAATTGGGAGGCCAAATGCGTCTGGATAAAATCAGTGCTCTTCAGCGGAGTTTGGAATTACAACAAGCTGCTTTCACTAAGCCTCGTTGTGACAGAGACAACGTTATTCAGACGAGTTATGTAGTGAGCGAGCTAATAGCAAAGAAGCTGAGACCTCACGTAGAGGGAGAGTTTGTGAAAGAGTGCATGGTGGCTGCTGCAGAGTTGTTAGCACCAGACAAAGTAAAATTGTTTCAAAGTGTTAGTTTGTCTCGGAGAACAGTTTCAGATCGGATTACTGATTTAGCACAAGATATTGAAAAGACATTGAAGAATTCTGCAGCAGATTTCCAGTTTTTCTCTCTGGCTTGTGATGAGACAATGGACATAACAAATACTGCCCAACTGGCTGTTTTTGTTCGTGGGATAACTGCAGAGTTTGACACGCAAGAAGAACTGCTGTCACTGGAAGCCATGCATAGCACTACAAGCGGTGAGGATTTGTTTGAGAGACTTATTTTATCAATGAAAAAATTTGAGCTAACATTTGAAAAGTTAAGTGGCCTTATTACAGATGGAGCTCCAGCCATGGTTGACTCGCAGAAAGGGTTAATTTCATTGGTCAAGAAAGAACTGAATCGTCTTAGTCTTGATCCAGGTAATTTAATTATATGCCACTGCATCATACACCAAGAAAGTCTCTGTGCACAGTCATTGCGGCTTAACAATGTAATGTCGACAGTAGTGTCATGCATAAATTTTGTCAAAAGCAGAGGGTTTAACAGTCGCCAGTTTAAGGAGTTACTGAATGAACTTCACTCTGAGTATGGTGATCTTGTTTATAACTGTGAAGTGCGGTGGCTGAGTCACAGGAACATGCTCATGAGGTTTTATGAACTTCGGGATGAAGTCAGGCAGTTCATGGAGATGAAGGGAAAACATGTCAGGGAACTCATGGACAGCAAGTGGCTGTGTGATCTAGCATTCATGGTGGATATTACCAAGTACCTCTCAGAGTTGAATGTCAAGTTACAGGGCCCCAACCAGCTTCTCAGCACCCTGCTTTCAAAGGTGATATCATTTGAAGCTAAATTAAGGCTGTGGAAAGTGCAACTGGAAAGGAATAACACAATGCATTTCCCCACCCTGGAAAGACAAAAGCCTTCTACAACACTTGAATATGCTATTGAATGTGCAAAACTAATTGAGGCATTTAATGAAAGATTCAAGGAGGTGAAAAGTAAACAAATGGAATTGAACATCTTTGCTACACCATTCAATGTAGAACCAGCTGATGTGCCTGATAACCTACAACACGAAATCATTCAGTTGCAAAGCAATGACGAGCTGAAAGCTAGGTACGACAGTGTTCCACTGCTTGAGTTCTATAAACGTTACATAAGTAACGATGATTTTCCCACTTTGAGGAGACATGCATTGAAATATGCATCTGTGTTTGGAACAACTTACTGCTGCGAGCAGTTCTTTTCAAAACTTACCATAACAAAGAGTCGACTGCGCTCCAGACTGATCTACACAAACCTGGAAAAGCAGTTGCGAGTAGCAACTTCATCAATACCAGCTAACATCACACGCCTCACCCAAGAGAAGCAATTTCAGCCATCACATTAGGGGTGAGTTAATGAAATGTTTGACTAAATATAGCAGGCTAATTTTTAGGTTGATAATTGTGTGTGGCCACAAATGATGTTATAAATATCTAAATGGTCCTTGGCAGAAAAAAGGTTCCCCACCCCTGTTATAGAGTTTTATTACTCAAAAAGTAAATGTCACTTATTTGGTAAGTCAATTAAGTATAATTATGCATATATTTTTAGAAAAAAATGTTATTGATTTTTAGAGAGAGAGAGAAACATCAATGTGAGAGTGAAACATAGATCGGCTGCCTCCTGCATGCCCCCTACCAGGGATCAAGCCTGCAATGACCAGGAATGGAACCAGCAACCTTTCAGTGCTCACGATGACGCCCAACCCACTGAGCTACACCACCCAGGGGGTTATGCCTATTTTATAGAAAGACTGTTATTTTACTCTAAATATTTGTTTGCTTATATTGTTTCTTCACTGTCATTTTATGTTGTAGCTCACGTAAAACAAGTTTGAAAGTGGCAGTTTCCTAAAAGACAGGCTCTTTGGAAGATTTTCTTGCTTCTATTCTATGTCTTTCTTAATTTTGTTGTTGTAAAAGAACAAGAATTGGTTAAGTAATGGAATTAGTTCTCAAAGTGGGATTACTAGCTTTGCTTTCTTCAGTCTCTCTCCACTGGAAAAACGGAAAATTAATATCCATTCTTTTAAGCTCTACCTTTCCTATAGTTAATATAGGGATCAGCAAAGGTGGAATGTTATTGTAAGGGTTAAAGCGGGGGTGGGGAATCTTTTCTGCCAAGGGCCTTTGGATATTTATAACATTATTCTCGGGCCATGTAAAATTATCAACTTAAAAATTAGCCTGCTATATTTGGTCAGACATTTAATTAACTCTAATGTCTTGGCAGGGCCAGATAAAATGATTTCACAGGCCTTATACAGTGGACATTCCCCACCCCTGGGTTAAAGAATAGATAATCAATTACGTTTTTAGTAAAGTATAATGAAGCCCTCAGTTGATTGTAGTGTTATCCCAATGTGCTGGGTTGCAGGTTTGATTTCTGGTTGGAGTGCATGCAGGAATCAACTGATAGATGCATGAATGGGTGGAACCACAAATCGATGTTTCTCTCCCTCTCCCTCTCCCTCCTCCTCCCCAAAAATCAATAAGTAAAAAAAAAAAACAAAAAAAAACCACAAAACAAAAACAGATGAATCTCTCCAAGAACTTGGAAATGAAAAATAGATATCTAGTAAAAGTGATTTCAGTTTTTGAATATTACTCTAGGTGTTATTTTCAATTAAAGAATTTTTAAAGAAAATTTAGTAAATTGGTAGGGCCTCTTAGTTTGTGAGATGTTTTTCTAACCTACATCCTCTGATGATCTTTTCAGTCTATTTCAGCTTCTGACTCTCACATGTAGACAGTAGCAACTGAGAAGCTGATGGAAAGCTTTAGTGGTAACAGAGGGTCAGTCACAGCATCTGTCAGAAGATAATTGTCTTGTGTGCTGCTGAAGCACATGGCAAAAAAAAAAAAAAAAAAAAAAAAAAGGATGGAAACTATAATGAAATTATATTGGTGATTTGCAGAATTTTATTTTAAATAAGATTTTGCACAGCAATTGAGAAGTAGATGTTGATGCTGAGAGCTGACCTTAAAGTCTTCTCAGATAGAATCTAAGAATGAGAAGTCATAGGTATAGATAAAGGGAAATAAAATTTTCCTTTGATAGGGTTTTGGTAGTCTCTGCTTTTGTTAGTTTCAGAAAGCTGACTTCAGATATTCTTCGATGGTTTGTATGGCTCATATGAGTAGAGGCATGGGATTTCATTGTGCATGACTCTGAAATGTCCCAGATCTGGAGAGTAAACCAAAGTGAATTTTAATCTTGGTTATTTAAAATCTCCTTGTACCTGTCTTATTAGGAGCTTTATTTTTTTAAGAGGAAACTAATTTGCAACTGGCTATAAAGAGTGACATTGTGTTCAGGGAATGATGTACTAACACACTGCACTCTCCCACAAGAGTACTTCTCAAGTCTCCAAACGCAGTGCTGACAATCTGTGATAGCCTGTGAATTGTAGGGTAGCAGTTGGGGGAAGATAGACAGCAGAGTGGGGTGGCTGTGTGTAAGTTACAGAGGAGATAGAGAGGGGAGGAAATGAGAGAAGAGCTAAGCAGCTCAAGTTCTGTGGACAATTTGAATGGAACCTATCTTTAGCTGTGATAATAAGATGAAATCAACAGAATGTGTGTGGGGGTTTCGGTAGGGTAAAAATAGTGTTTCACTTTTTCTTTCAAGGTGTTATTTGTTTAATTCTGTCATCAAACTTTAAGATTAGGTGTTCTTTTGATGAGAGTATAGATTGGATAAGTTTAAAAATTTTGAAGATACTAGAAATATCACTTCATGCTAGGAAATGAGACTATAAAAATCAGAGTATTAGGGATAGGGCTTATCTTTACAAGGTATTATTGCAATGGTAGTAAGGCCAGTTACCATATCTAGAGCTAAAATGACTGGGCCTTTATCCCAGACAAATGTATATCCTGTTATTTATGTTTTTATATATTTAGCATATATGTGTATATACACACACATATACACATACCATCAACTTACTGTTTCAGAGACAGTTAACCAACTATAGCTGTCTTCATCAGACAGCAAGGCAAGAGTTTCTGCATATTATTTGCATTGCAGAGTAGCATTTAATGTGGGGCAGGTTTTGGTTCAGTTCTTTCTCTGATTATTAGAATGGTTATACAAAGTAAATGTGTTTGATGGTTGCCCTAGGTATCATGTCTAATTCTGAATATAGGATTAGACTTGGATCATATTGTTTTGGAGCCCATCTCTCCTATTGATCTGTTTCTGTTTTTGAGTTAAATATATTACTGCTTGGCCATTGATACTATTGGATTAAGTATAAGTGTGAAGATTATGTGCTATCTTATCATCTTTACACCAATGTTATCCATATTAAAAAAGATGCCAGGGTAAATAAAGGGGCAAATGGAGTAAGGGATGGTATGGAGGAGATCTAGAGACACTGTACTAGTATCATTTCTTAGGAGTTGTCTGTAGGATCTAGACTTGATTCTCCATTGCCTAGGAAATTGAATGCCTAAACCTAGTGTTGAAGGCTCTCCAGGCTGAAAACCATCTTTCTAGAAGAATCTTCCACTGCTTCCCAACACTGAACCTTTGACTCTGTCTGGAATAGTTTCTATAACTCTTCAAAGCAACACTTTTTGACTTACTGCCTCTGCGTATTGTTTAGGCTATTTCTTCTACTTGGAATGCTTCCTTTCAAGTCTTTGTCTTCTAAAGACATTCCTAATTAGTCATTCCTAAGACATTAGTTCCTAATGATGTGATTGTTAAGTGTAAATGTTGAATCACTATGTTATGTTCCTTCAACTAATATAATATTGTATGCCAGCTATACTTTAAAAAACTTAAAAATGAAGGTCTGGTTCCAATTCCACCTGCTCTATGACATCTTTAACCATTCTAGTCCCTTAGTGATCTCTCTCCTCTGGGTTTTTATCATTTATTGCTTTTCTCTTTATTTGGCAATTATATATTACTTTAGAACAACTTAAAAAAATGTTTTTACCCTCCCACTTAGGTAGAGACAACTTAAAGGGCGAGGGGGAGGGGAGCAGGGGACTACATTACTCACATGGTTCAAAGCATATTACTTGCAGTCCTACTTGACAATCTCCACTACCCTAACAAGAACTTAGTACAGTATGTGCACTTGATATTTGTTTGCGAGAACTGCAGTTACCTATTGTTAGCTTTTGTCAGCCTTTAACATTTATCTTTCTTTTTATGTCATAAGAATAATAGATTAGAATGCAGTTTAAGTACCTCAACCATGTTTGTTCAGTAGATTATTCTGCTTTGAAAGCTGTCTGTAGCACTCTGTACGGGTTTCCTGATCCCAAAAGGAGCATTTTCCCGAAGATACTATGTTCTCAGGTAATTATTTGTTCTTAAAGCTCTAATTAGTATCTTACTATTATTTATTTAATATTTTCTTTGCCTGCTTTCAAGTGAAATTTGCTTTTAAGTCTTTTGGTTTCTTAGTTTCTTAATAGCCACATTTGGCTTTTACACTTGTTAGCATAGCTGCAGGGAGGGAGGAGAGAGATACCAAGTTGTAACTATATTTCTAACAGGGATTCCACTTCCTTTACAATTATTCTCTTTTGTTGCTATTGTACTTCAATGTTTTTGTTTTTAACTATGATGTGCTTTGCTTTAACTCATTTTTTAGAAGGCATGTATTGTAATTTGTAGTAGTTGAGTGCAGGGACTTTGAAATCCTAACAAACACTTAAACTGTAACTTAAGTTTCAGGTATCTCATCTGTAAAATTGAGATAATAATGGCTACCTCTTAGTATGTAGTTGGGATCAAATGTGATTATATCTAATCTAATAAAAGAGTAATATGCAAATTGACCCTCACTCTGTTACACCTAAGCTATGCCCACCAGCCAATCAGAGCAGCTGTATGCAAATTAACCCAGCCTAGATGGCGGCCGGCAGCCACGGAGCTAGAGCAAACAGGAGGCTTCTGTTGCACCAGTGATAGAGGAAACTGCCTGCCTAGGCCAGCTGGGCCTCTGCTCAAGGCAGCAAAGTTTCAATTATAGAAGATAAACCCTAGAAACCTGCTTCCAACCAGCCTTGTTGGGACCTTGGGTTAATGGGAACTTTGGCCAGCCTGCAAACAGCCCTCAGCCCCTCACCCAGGCTGCCCAGGCACCCCAGTAGGGACCCGAACCCTGGAGGGACTGTGGGTAGCCTGAAAACGGCCCTTAGCCCCTCACCCAGGCTGACCACACCCCCACGGGGTGAGCGTTCCCACTGGGGGGCTTGGCCAGCCTGCGAACAGCCATCAGCCCCTCATCCAGGCTGGCCAGGCACCCCAGCGGGAACCCCACCCTGACCCAGGACACCCTTCAGGGCAAACCAGCCAGGCCCCACACATGCACCAGGCCTCTATCCTATATAATCCTATATAATAAAAGGGTAATATGCAAATTGATCCTAACAGCAGAACAACTGGGAATGACTGGCCCCTATGACACACACTGACCACCAGGGGGCAGATGCTCAATGCAGGAGCTGCCCCTGGTGGTCAGGGCATTCCCACAGGGGGAGCTCTGCTCAGCCACAAGCCAGAAGGCTGCCAGTACAGCAGTGGTTGTGGGAGCCTCTCCTGCCTCCTCAGCAGCGCTAAGAATGTCCAACTGCAGTTTAGGCCTGCTACCCGCTGGCAAGCGGCCTTCCCCCGAGGACTCCCGGGCTGCCAGAGGGATGTCTGACTGCCATCTTAGGCCCGATTGCCTGGGGAGTGGGCCTAAGTCAGCAGATGGACATCTCCTGAGGGGTCCCAGACAGTGAGAGGGCATAGGCCAGGCAGAGGGCCCCCCCCGCCCCACACCCAGCACACAAATTTTTGTGCACCAGGCCTCTAGTGTGTGTACATATGAATACACACACACACACACACACACACACACACACTTAGCACAGATTAAGCCTGTGTTTTCAAAATTTACTCAGTGATTTATTACCTGTAGTTTGTGTATTCAAAAGGGAGAAAAGATCAAGTTTAATGTATGTCAAGTTTGAGGCAACAACTCTTTTATTGTTACTGGTGGCCCGATGCACGAAATTTGTGCACATTAAAAGGGGATTAATTACAGGAAATAGTTTACTATTGCTATTTGCCTTTCCTCTATAATAGAAGTGTCAGAGATTAAAGAAAATTAGTAAAATGTATATGAAAATCTTCCTCCTGTCAAAGTCTGGGGCACACCATGAGACTCAGAGTCAAGTCCCCGCCCACCCACATGCAAAATTGCGTGAGACCCAGACCTGGCCAGTCCCACCCTTGCAAGCCCCGCTGGGCGGGAGGGGAACAGCCTCAGGTCCCCTGGCCCAGTGCTGGGGCAGGAGGCGTGGACTGAGGTCCCCTAGCCTGGGCTGGAGTGGGGGGCGCGGCATGAGGTCCCCTATCAAACCCCACCAGGCAGGCAACACGGCCTGAAGTCCCCAGCCTGGCACTGGGGCTGGGGGAGCAGCCTGAGGTCCCCCGTCAAGCCCTATTGGGTGGGGGGGGCACAGCCTGAGGTTCCCCAGCCTGGTGTGGGGGTGGGGGCGTGGCCTGAGGTGCCCTGTCAAGCCCTGCTGGGTGAGGGGACACAGCCTGAGGTTCTCTCACCTGGCGCCATGGGCAGGGTACGTGGCCTGAGATCCCCTGTCAAGCCCTGCCGGGTGGGAGGTGTGGCCTGAGGTCCCCTGACCTGGCGCCAGGGTAGTGGGGGTGCGGCCTGAGGTCCCCTGTCAAGCTCCGTGGGGATGTGGGGCAGGGGGAGGGGAAGAGGGGGCGCAGCCTCAGGTCTCTGCTGATTGCTCGTTAAGGCTCATTATGGGAACTCGGCCTCGGCTGTGGGTGCAGCCATCTTGTGTTATGGAAACCCAGCCTCCGCTGTGGGCACCACCATCTTTGTGGTGGAGTGATGGTCAGTTTGCATATTCCCTCTTTATTACATGGGATAGAATATCAGTGTAACTCAGGATATATCTGGGAGAGGAACTAATTTCAAGCAAATCTAGAAACATAGACCAACTTTTAGGTGTGTAATGTGAGGAAGGAATTTTAGGAGGGAATTATTTTTCTTCTCTCTCCAGCCCTCTATTTCCCAACACCTGCCCAAGGTAGATAAACAGTAGGAAGAAGACTTTTCTATCTTGCTATTGCATATTATATTGCTATTGTTCAGTTATATTAAGGCTTTGATCTGACTGCCTTTTGAGGTGGCTCATGGTAATATGTGCTAACATTAAACTTGGTGAACCATGGGGTTACCTTATCAATGGAGTGTGAAAGAGACTAAGCTGCAAACTGTTTCCCAGCCTATAAGGCATGAAATCAGTTGGTGCTGATGCATGACAACTATAGCCAGTGGAGTTTAAAATAAGTTGGGGACTTGAACTGTGTTTTAAGAAAAACCTTTTCATGCTATAGTTTATCTATTTTGGTGCCCCCAAGATTCTGCTGGAATCATGTATCCTGTATCTTTCATTGTTTTAATACTCATTTTTTTTCATGAAATGTTTCTTCCCAGTTATGTAAGGTATTTTCTTTGTCCAACTGCATGAAGAGAGAAAAGGCTGTAATGTCCAAAGTAGGTTAATAATAAGATACTATAACTATTACTTTGCTCAGGATTATATTTGAAAAAAACATCTGCAGTATATGTTTGATGTACAGGTTTCTTGTTTTTTTTTACATTCAGATTTGAAAGTATACTCTACATTCTGCTTTGAAGCTTATTCCAGTCTAAGAACTCAGTTGTGCATTTCACTGGTCATTGTTACCATGTTCACATGTGCCTCTGGAAAAAGGGAAGACATAGAAAAGGATAATGTTTTGAAATGGTTGGGGGAGTTCTACTAAGTAGTATAGAGATTATTCTTCTGGGGAATAGAAGAGATGGGAGTCCTCTCCGACACCTGGTGAGGTTCTTTGCCATATGGCTTTGAGGGTGAGGCAAGGTGAATGAGGAAGTTTCAGAGACAATAGTGAATTATTATTGTCAGCACTTTTAAGTCTGGAAGGTTATTGGCATTAGGCATGCTGTGAAAGCATGAAAGTTCTTTCATTCTTGTTAGTTTTCTTATTTTACTGCAGCAGTCTTTGAATTCTCTTTAGTTGCTTTACATTTATACATATTGCAAGCAAAGTGTGAATACTTATGAAATTAATATATTATTGTGAGAGACCATTCTGCTATCAGGCAGTCTGGTAGTTAAATGCAGGGTCTTTGAAATCCTAAGCATCACTTAGAAGCTGTGTGATCTTGAGTTATTTAAGGTTCAGATTTCTCATCTGTAAAATTGGGATAATAATAGCTACCTCATAGTCTTATAATGTAATCAAATGAGATAATATATGTAAAACATTTAGCACAGTGCCTGTCACATCGTAAGTACTCATTAAATGGTAGCTGGTTATTTTTTTCCTCTTTCTCTTCCTCTGCTACTAGTACTACTACTACTCTACCACTAATTCACTTTTGCTTTTAGGGCCTAAATCTTAATGAAACAGAAAACATCATTAGACATGGTTCACAGCAGTAGATTTGGAAAAATATGTCATTGTTCTCTTAGGTATTGCTTAATAGATTTTTCTTAACCAAATAGAAACTCTATAAAAAGACCATTTTTAATGAAAGGATCTTTGTATTGGCTTCAGCTGGCCTTGCAAATGAGTATAAAAAATTGATTATTCTAAAATGTATTTGGCTAATACAAATAAATAACCTTTCTATGAATTTAAGAAGTATGTAGAAATAAAATAAGAGTTTAAAGAATTGTCAATCCTTATTATTCACCTAACTAGAATTATTTTGTTCTGGGGAAGTGCTGGATTGTTGTTGTTTTTTTTAATTATTAGGAGAAATGTTTTATCTGGTGCTAAGAATAGTCATAGTAGAGTTCTTGTCCAGTGTATAAAGCACATTGCTGTGGGAATGGGATGGAAAAGTCATTCTGATCATTTATACTAACGACAATGAGCATTGGTGTGGATAACACATTTGTTTTTGATGTGTTATGTGATGATTTTTGCAGCACAATTAACTTCCTGATTAAACTTTGCTCAGCTAATATATCCTGATCACATAGTGGTTGGAAAACTGGTTAACAAGCTATGGTGGTGATAAAACTATTAAGTTATCACTTAAATAGCTGTCTTAAATTTCTCAACCAAAATGAGCTTATATATATAGTATGATTTTGTTTTTCCTTTTTGTAAATTGATTTTTAGAGAGAGAGGAATGGAGAGGGAGAGAGAGAGAAACATCAATGTGAGTGCAGTGTGAGTGCGGAACATTGATCAGCTGCTTTCCGAACCTGCTGAGGATTGAGTGTATAATCCGGGCATGTGCCCTGACCTGGAATCAAACTGGCAAACCAGTGCACAGGACAATGCCTGACCAACTGAGCCACATCAGCTAGGGCACAACATAATTTTCAAAGGTCTTTTTGCAGTGGTTCTCAACCTGTGGGTCACGACCCCTTTGGGAGTCAAACGACCCTTTCACAGGGATCGCCTAAGACCATCAGAAAACACATATATAATTATATTATGATTCATAATAATAGCAAAATTAGTTATGAAGTAGCAAAGAAAATAATTTTATGATGGGGGTCACCACAACATGAGGAACTGTATTAAAGGGTCACTGCATTAGGAAGGTTGAGTACCACTGAGTTATAAGCTTAAAGATTAGAATGGAGGTAATTGGCAATCAGGAAATGGAACAGTGATACATTTTGGCCACCGGAGGGTGAAGGCCAGTCAGTCAACTTGTGCTCTGCAGTTGACCAGAATGTGGCATCCTTGGAAATAAAGAGGACACATGGCTCTTCTCTCCATTTAGTTTAAGGTGTGGAAAATCTTGCTTTCTGATTCTTCTTGTATCAGATTTTTTTTTCTGCTCTTTTTCTTTACAGCTGTCTAGATATAACTGGGACAAACACATAAAGACAGAAGAAGAGTAGACGTTTCTAGTTGTCAAGGTTCATCTAATTTTATTCTCTAAGATAGTGGTTGGCTCTCAGATGATCCCATGGGCAACTTTGATGGCAAGCACAGTAGTATGGATGACCAAGTTTAATTATTTGTGATCACCTTCTTCCCCCAAACACACAGGCACACATACAAATGGCACTCATCTGTCATTACCCTTTCCATTCCCTCTGAAATCCCATGAATGAAAATGACATGTCTGAGAAATATAATAGAATGAGCACAGCATTTGTAATTGAAATCTAGGTTCCAGTCTTGCTTTGCTACTTAATATCCATCTAACCATGGATGCTACAACCTCAGATCCTCAGTTTTCTTATTCAAAAATTGAGGACATTGAATTCTGACTTCAGTAATGTAAAAATTCTTTAATGTTTATATGAAGGGCAGTACTGTTCTTGATTTACTATATATAATTAAGTAGTATATTTTATAAATAGCACATGATTTCTTTTTCTTTTCTTTTTTTTGCTAGTAACAGGGCTATAGATGTCATTAAGGCATAAGTATTAAAGTACACTACCATTACAGCAAGAAGGATGGCAGTGGCCACTCCACTTGACTGTTGCCACTCCACTGAGACATTTTTCTGGCCCCACAAACAAGAACAAACAAATTCTCTGTGAGTATTAGGCACAGGGAGACAGCAAGTCAGTCAAGAGGAGGAGGATTAGGAGCCAAGCCAAGCTGATTTGGGTTATAGCTGACTGTGAAGCATTTAGAGGAGAAGTCATTTGGGGATACGTGAGCTTAAAAAAACAGGGCTTGTGGGTTCTGGGACTCTATCACAAAGCTGGAATCAGAGTCCCTTTCTTCCAACTGCATGAGTGGAAGTAACTTAGATACAGAGTCCAGTTATACGATTCTGAATTTCTGAGAGCACAGGCTGATTGTGGAAGGAACAAAGAGGGCATGGGGTCCAAATAGAGAAGCTGTAATGAATATCTAGAAGGTGATAGAGCGTATAGATGCAGAAGTGTGCTTGTGAAAACAGGGAAGGATTAGTACTTAGGATTTGATATGTACACAAGAGAATAGAAGCCAGCCAGGCAGACTAGATAGAAACAGAATTTTAGGATTACGTGCAAAAGACAAAATTTTAATCTGTTCTGCTTTTAATTGCCCTCCTTGATGTTGGTAGGTCTGCTTGGTATATTCAAGGCTCTACATGTTGGAGGTTAGTGATTACATCACTGACAAACTCTTTGTGGTTTATATGGTTCTAATAACTTCACTGGGAACACATATTCACAGGTTTGCTCACTACTACTGCAGAGTTCATTTCACAGAACTGGCCAGTAAAAAATTGACAGGCAAGCTAGCTTTTCAAGTGCTCCTAGGAAGGGAGCCCAGCTGTTCCCTTTGGGCTTTGAGCTGTTGGGATTCATTGGGTTAGCAACCAGAAAGAATGGAAGTAACATTTTCAGTCTAGTTCTTGACAGCAAAGCAGAGGTGTTAGAATTTCTGTTTTAGAGGTTTACACTGCAAGTAACTTAACCTGATGGTGTATCTTAATATTACTGGGCTTCTGACCACTGAAATATGGCTTGGATCGATGGTGGTTTGGAGAAAGTAGAAAGAGGGCTATCCATCATTCAGAGGCTCCATCTGATAATGCAGCTTTCACCAAGCAGCCATCTGTCCATCTATCCATCAGTAGGATGAAATGAGATTTAGCGGAACAGGCAGCTGTAACTCTGAGACACTTTCTAACCAAGGATTGCAGTCTTGGCCTGAGTGTGACCACAAAGCACAGCGCTGGGGTTTGGCGGGATGTGGCAGCAAGTGCAGTCTCATTCCCGTCACTGCAGCCTAGAGAGTGTTCAATATGAGGCCAAAGCACAACCTTATTTCCCATACAAAATTGACTAAACTTGGGGTGACGACCAGACAGTAATTCTTCTGCTCCATACTGTTTTACAAGTTGAACAGACCCTTTTGATGGAGATTTTTTTTGTTGTTTGACTTGGAAAAGAAATATAATTAAGATGTGATTTTATTTTGCTGGAATTCCACCACACAGTTTAACCTTTAACCTGTATAGTATATTGGCAGAATGCTTTGTAAATGTTTCAGGAAGACCACCTTTTTCTTAATTGAAGACACTGTGGGTACTTCTGCTGGCAATTCCCAGTTTGTCATGGTAATGAAACTAAATTAAATTCAAAATTCTATTAAGTAGAAATTTTTACCTAGGTTGTTAGGTAGCAGAAATTGAGTTTTCTTTCTCTTCTCTTTATATTAGTGGTGCCAATATGAAAGGAAAGAAAATGTGGACAGGAAAATTGGTAATAGATTAGAAGCAAGAAGCTGGAGTACCCCTAAAATGGGTAATCAGGCTCTAAGCACTGATGTTAACTATTGTCTTCCTGGTTTTCCTGCTTTTCCAGGGTACTGAGCCTTCTGAGAGTCTCCTGGTCAGTATAGTGCTATGCTTATGTTGCTGTCCTGGTACTTTCCTTAATCATGGGGCAGCTTCCTTGTTGTTTTTTGTTTTTTGCAGTGGCCACTTCAGACCTCATTCGGCTTCTGCTCTTTGTTCTGAAGTCTTGCTTTTCATTTCAGATTGGGGGAGGGGTCTAGGGAGCCTAATGTACCGGAGATGCCTCGGAAATTAGTGCCTTGGATGAATTCCTGGGCCTATTGATCCACAGGCAGTTTATGCATCCTGACATTCATAATCTCAGTAGGCTGCTGATGTTCCTGATTAATGGGTCCAGGGGCTGTCCATCCGTCACTTCACATTAATTACTGAAGAGGTGTTTTTCCAGTGATTTACCTGACAGTGGGCTGTGATAAATACCCCTAAGCAGAATGGGCAGTGATTAATCATAGGGCCACACCCCTCCCCCACTTACCCTTCACCCTAACCACAGGCCAGCATTTGGGACCTGATGAAAGAGTGCCCCCTCCCCAAAGCTATCTGTCTTCATAATTGTTTGTGGATGCATATTTATCGGGGCATGGGACCTGGCAGATAGCATTCTAGAATTTGTGCCAAAGATGATGAAAAATAAATCTTCCCAGTTGGAAGAGTAACTAATTTGCTTTTACATGGGGCAGAGAAGTATATATAAGCTGCCTTTATGTTACTTTAAAGAAATCTGATGCAAATATTGCTTACCTCTATGCGTGAACTCAGCACTGTGATAGTTGCTCTGTAAGCTTGAAAGAGAGGAGAAAGCACAGTTTTTGTCTTTGTGTTACTTGTAGTCTATTTAGAGAGAATCTGTGAACAACTAGGAGACATGAGAAAACATTTCAAGGCACTAATATAATCATGGAAGGATTGGGATAGAACTCCAGGGTTCTGTCTTACTTTGAGACCTTTGAAAATGAAATTTAAATACTTGAGTGTTTTGCGTGTATCAGACACTGTATTCAACTCTGGAAATAGGAAGATGAATGTGATTCAGTGGTAGATTTCAGGGAGTAAAAGTGTAGTGCTCCTGGATTTTTTTCTCAAGCTATAAAATAAGCTTTTCTAAGAAGTTAAGTATCTTAAATGAATTTAAAATTAATTTAAAATTTAAAGTGGTTTAAAATTAACTTAAGTAAAATTCCACATTATTTTTTTTCTTTGAATTGAGTACCTGTTGTGTTTTTGGGGATACAAGAAGCATTTGAGAAACAGTATCTGCCCTTAAGAAACTGTCTTATAGACTATGAAATGACATTTTAAATGAAATAAATAGGAATATAAAATAGTATATAAAGACAAATGAATACCAGAGATAATTAATGCAAAAGAAATCACAAAAGGGTGAAATCAATGTCTTCAGATAGTTAAAGGAAAAAGCTGGATTTGGGATAAGCCTTTTGTACTGACTAGGATTGTATAAACAGGTAATTCAAAGAGGGCATTTCAGAAGTTGGCATGAACAGATTAGACTGAGAGCCAGAATGGAGGATTTGTATCTGAGTGCGTTAGAAATATGACCGAAATAGTAGATTGGCAACAAATTGTGGAGAACCTTGAATGCCAGATGAGCTTAGTTTATATCTTGTAGACCCTGGTAAGTCACTAAGGTTTATGAGCAAGGAATTAGGAAACAAGGTGTGTTTTAGAAAAAATTATTATATGTGGACATATTTAATATCATTTGGACTTGCCAGAGTATTTTAGACTACTCAGAATAAAACTGTTAGGGTCGCCAAAGGAGGAACACACGAGGCCAAAATGGTGAGGGATTACAAATTTATTCTATCATCCAAAAACCAGATGGGCTGAGCCCCCAAATGGTGCCAGCACCCGGGGGCAGGAGTCAGTGGTTTTTAAAGCACTTTTGGCGGGCTTTTTCTGGGCAGAGAATTCTCTGTGCATGTCTGGGGAGAGATAATGGTCTTAGCAAGTGGAATGTGGTCTAAGTGAAAGGGAATGTCCGTTATGAAGCGGCCTGGAGGTCACTTCCTCAGGGAGGGGTATGATTCAATTATTTGATCGAAGCTAACAAAAATTATCCAGATTAAAAATAGTTTTATGTATCTCTGAGTGTATTGCAAAGAATTGTGTGGTTGATTTATATAGGAGGTAGGAATAGAGTTGATAGTTAAAAAGAAGACTAAGTTTTACAATCATTACTCATGCAAAGTTGAATAAGTCATGGAAGTTTTAGGCTAATGACTGCAGAATTGAATTAGGGAAGACTATAGCCCAAATTTTAAGAAAGAAATAGATCTTTAGTCTTACTAATGAAACTTCATTGTATTTCTCTAGTGATAAATTATGTTAGCAGTTTTTGGTGTGCTTTGCCATCTTTATAACTTCTTTGATGAAGTATTGTTCAAATTGTTTGTTTTGGATATCGAGATTTGCGAATTTTATTATATATTCTGAATAAAAGTCTTATCAGTTATGTGATTTTGCAGGTATTTTCTTCCACTGTCGTTTGCCTTTTCATTCTCTTAACAGTGTCTTGAAGAGCAGACTTTTTTTGTTTTTTTAAAATCTTTATCGTTGAAAGTATTACATAGGTCTTCCTTTTTCCCATATTAACCTCTTCCAGCCCACTCCATCCCTCCCCTCACCCCCGGGCCCTCATGACTCCTGTCTGTGTTCACGGGTTATGCATATATGCATATAAGCATACAAGTTCATTGGTTAATCTCTTGCCACCCACCCTCTCCTGTCTTCTCTCTGAGATTCAACAGTCTGTGCTTCTATGCATTTGGGTCTATTTTTGTTCATCAGTTTATTTGGTTCATTAGATTTCACATATGACTGAGATCATGAGATACTTCTCTTTCTTTGACTGGCTTATTTCACTTAGCATAATACTCTCCAGGTCCATCCATGCTGTAAGAGCAGAAACTTTTAAATTTGATGAAGTCTTTAAATTTGTAAAAAATTTTAATAGATAATGCCTTTAGTGTTGTATCTAAGAAATCTTTGCCTAACCCAAAGTCACAAAGATTTTCTTCTGTGTTTTCTTCTAGTAGTGTTATAGTTTTAGATCTTATGTATAAGTTGTGATTCATTTTGATTTAGTTTTTGTATCTAGTGTGAGATATGGGTATAGTAGTGAGAAGTGACAGGTGGTGAAGAGACAGAAACAATGAAAAGCAGGTACTGTGTGAAAAAATAGTAATTTGGAGGTCGTGATATAGTTTTGTGTTGGTGAGAGCAACCTGTCACAGTATGCCTTGATGTGTCACTTTATACATGGCCAATTTAGCAGTTTGAATAGAGCTATTTGCCTGCTCATTCTGCATCCCATTAATAAATGTTTTCACCTTTGAGTAAGATCTACATGAGGTCCTTTAAATCAGCAGTCATCAGCCGGTGGTCAGTGAGGTCTGGAAGGTTGGCGATCACTGCTCTAAATAATACCTAGCTTAAAACCTCTTTTTTCTTCAGTCCAGGTATTTTAAAGAGAAGGCCTAGACTCCAACTATAGGCTAATGTCACAAATGGTTTTTATTCTGTTAATTTAAATTGCATCATATTCTTTATATAATAAAAGCCTAATATGCTAAGTGTCCGGTTGTCAGTCAAAGCATGATATGCTAATTATATGCTAAGGCTGCTCAGCTGCTCTCTATGATGTGCACTGACCACCAGGGGGCAGACAGTCGACTGGTTGACTAGTTGCTATGACATGCACTGACCACCAGGGGGGCAGATGCTCCAACTGGTAGGTTAGCTTGCTGCTAGGGTCCAGCCAATTGGGACTGAGTGAGACAGGCTGGATATGCCCTGGAGCCCTCCCGCAGTCCCTCCCCAGCTGGCCAACCTCCTGCGACCCTCCCCAACCCTGATTGTGCACCGGTGGGGTCCCTCAGACTGGCCTGCGCCCTCTTGAAATCTGGGACCCCTTGGGGGGATGTCAGAGAGCGGTTTTGGCCTGATCCCACAGGCCAGGTTGAGGGACTTCACTGGTGCATGAATTCATGCACTGGGCTTCTAGTATTTTATAAACTTGGTTTGAATAGAAGTGAAGATAAATCTTCAAGTAGATGTAGCAATTATTTTGCATTTTTAAGTATGAAATAGGTCATTGTATTAACCAGTGCAAGTTCATTTATGGAAGAATGCATTAAGAAAACTATAGGAGAATCAGTTGGAGTTCATTAGCAGATTTTAAAATATGAAGCCATTTCTCTGCTATCCAAATATAATTTTTCATGTTGTTATATTATACACAAGTACTGCTGTGATATGCTGGATCAAGTATATGTTAAGTCAAGCTCTTTTGCAGAGGAAAGACATTTCATGGTTATTTGCAGAATGCGCTTGACATTGGGAGTGGAGGACATTGGAAGTGTGGAAATTAAGTGTATTTTTAATTTTATTATTTTGTTAAAGACTCTTGGTTAGGTGGTTTAATCTTTTGATTTTTTTAAAATTTCTCTCTTACTTTGCTCTATAACCAAAATTTCAAGTCATTTAAAATAGAGCATTTTTTAATCCCTGCTGTGAAAGTTTCTGATGTTGAAATATGCTGTTTTTAGTATAATGTTTTTTAAACAATGAAGTGAAACAACTTGCTAAATAAATTCATTTAAATTATAAGAATCTAAAATTTTTAAATTAAAAATGAACTAGAGTAGATTTTTTTGAAAAGAGCAGTATAAATAGTATTTTATGGAACTTTTTTTCAGTCACATGGGTATGAATCTGAATGTACTGTGTCATGTGAAATGTTTTTAACTGGAGTGCAAAAAATTTTGACAAAAAGTTGGCTTAAAAGGTCTTTCTATACAGGATTCTGTGCTTATAGCAGATACATCTCATACACAAGCTTAAATATATAGAAAGGTCTAGATGCAGATGCAGCAAAATATAAATAATGATTATCTCTGAGGTAAGAATACAGATTTAATTAAAAGGTTTATTGTATAATGCTTTTGTGTTAGGGTTTTGCACTTTATTAAGTTTTTTTCTTAAAACTAGATTTCCTCTATTATAAACCTTTGAGCCATCCATTATCTTTAAAAATGGTAACTTGTTTAAAGAAATCTCTTGGAGACTCCCACAGCGACCCAAGGTAAAGAACTTTGTAATTTTGTCATCAGAATACTGAGCATTTATAAAAGTTTAAAATGTATTTAACTGCTTCATTCATAAGATTGCCTAGTACTCCACACAAAGATATAGGCTAGCATTACTAAAGAAGCAGAATTTTTGTTCCTTAGACTGGATTCAAATGACTGAAGAACTGATTTTGTACAGGCTTTAATGAATCCTAAACTTCACTAAGGCAAAAATAACTCTTAAGAAAGACGTTGCATACCTGAGCTTGATATATGTATAAATCCTGAGGTTCAAGATGCCTTAACTGTCCTGAGAATTCAGAATAATCGTACTCTACTTAATACTCCCCTTGCATTTCTAATAAAATATAGCACAGCAGGAATTGATAGAATTTCTAATCTTATAATTGCTAATTTTTGTTCCAGTATTTAAAAACAATAGTAAATATGCCTTTATTATAGTTAACCTCCCCATTCTCTGCTTGCATCATCAGTTTCTCCCTCCCTATTATATCATTCTTCCTTACCTCAACTTGCTCTCTCACCCATTCCAGTGAGGTATTTGTCTCCCCAAACCACTGAAGCTATTCCAATGTCACCAATAACCTCTGACCTATCAAATTTAATAAAAATTCTCAGTTCTTCCTTTTAACATTTAATGCAAATGATTACTCTTGCCATTCAAAAATATTTTCTTCACTTGGCTTCTGGGATGCTACTTCTGTTTTCTTTCTTAATCTCCTTTGCAGGCCACATTTCTTCTTTGTGACTTTTAGGGATTTAGTTTAACCACCATGGCTCAATCCTCTTGGCCCTCTATCTTTGTTACTCCCTGGATGGTCATGTTCCTTGGCTTGAATATTTATCTCCAATTTTTGCACCACCACTGCGCTTTAAATTTGTATATCCAATTGTTACTTAACTGTACAGGATGTACAGCAGGCATTCAAAATTAAATTGTCCAAATCACAATTTTTGATTGCTGGTTTCCCATTTCCTACCCTAGTCTTCCCTATCTTGGTAAATAAATGTAACTGTGATCACTCAGTTGATCAGACCAAAACTCTTTGAGTGACATGTCTTTTTCTTTCTTCACATTCCATAATGTCAGTGCACTAAGGTTTCGTTACCTTTGTTTTCGGAATATATCATTAATCCAACTACTACTTGTTACCTCTTTTGTTACTAACCTAGACATGATCCATGTCTGTTAGTTTATAGACTTCTTTATAGATTTTCCTCCTTCTACTCTTACCTCTTATAGTCAGTGTCTCACATTTTTGCTAGAATGATCTTCAGCAAATGTTAGTCAGATCATGTCGTTCTCTTGCTGAAACTTTTCAGTGATTTCTCAGCACATTCATAATAAAAGCTCTTGCCTTGGCCTTCAAGCCTATTTGTTCTGGCCCTTAGTTATCTTACTGACCTCTGTGTTCCTTTCTCTACTATTACCACACCTGTTTTCCTGTTATTTATTAGATATTTCAAGCTTGTCCTGCCTCAGAACTTTGCACTTGCTCTTATTTTTTCCTGGAATTCTCTTTTCCCTAGATAATTTGTGTGACTCACTGACTCAGTTCAAGTATCAGTTCAAGTATTAACTCAGAGTGCTCTTCTCCCCTTTATCATATGGTCTTCTTTCTAAAATAGCCATACACCCCATCACTTTGATCTCTTTCCCGACTCCATTTTACTCCATTGCTTTTATCATTATCAGGCATTACATGTTTACATACATGTTTATTTTTTTGTCTCCGCCATTACGGTGTAACCTCCTTAAGGCCAGAGACTGTTTTGTTCATTGCTGTGTTCACAATTCCTGGATGGCACTTGGCACATAATAGATATTCAATAAATGCTTGTGGAATGAATCAATGACTGGCGTCCCAAATCTTAGAGGTTGGGGTGTATCACTTATTGTGAAGTCTAAGTTGCCATGATTTAATATTTATTTATTACCACATTCAGCGCTATGGCATTGTAAATACAATGACAAAAGGTAACCCTACATTGAAGAACTTACTGTTTAGAAGAGAGCTGGACATGCAAACACATAACTGCAAAACAATATGATAATTGCTTTAATAAAGGTATACTAGTTATGTAAAGGTGTAGAGTGGATCCTTAGGACCATAATATATCAGGGGGCTTCAGTTACAAAGTTATAAAGGAAGTAACCTTTAAGGTGAGAATTGAAGGACAGGTAGAAACTGTCAGGCAGATATCCGACTGAGAAATTGTATGCCTTCAACCACAGAGGTGTAAGAAGGCAGCTGGGCATGTTTTTTTTATACTGCCAGGAGTGCGAATTGATGAAATATAAAATCTGAATTAGGAGTGGCTCGGCAGATAGGTAGTTTTAGGGATGACAGTGGAGCTAGGTCATATGGAGTCTAATATGCTATACAAGATACTTTAAAGTTTGTACATGATAAAGAGCCACTGAAGAATTTTGAGCTAGGAAATGAGCAAATCTGATTTGTATTTTAGAAAATCACTGGAAGCAGTGTAGAAGTAGAATGAACAAAGCTTGGTAATTGATTGAAATGTCAGGGATAATGACTTCCAGGTTTCTGGCTTGAATACTGTTAGCAATACCATTCACCAAACTATGAAATTAAGGAAAAAAGAACAGTGAGTCTTTCTGAGGGGATGGTTAGAATTTAAAAGTATGTAATCAGCTTAGTGCTTAGAAATCTATTGGTTTACTTGTGTCATGTAATATATTTTGTATATTACAGATAATTATAAACACGCTAAATTTACTTTTCATATATTTTTATAGTTGGCATCTCGGTTTTGCTAGTTTGTAAATAGACTAATGAGAATATTATATGATAGTATAGTAAAGTTTATGATAGTATAGTAAAACAAAGGGAGTAGTTTTATTAATATGCATAGAAATAAATCTAAATCTGGGGCCCTCTACAGTTTTAAACATATAAAAAGCCCTCTTTTCAGGAAAAAAAGTTAAGTTAGAAGAAATGGTTCTAAATTTGTTGAGGGTAACTTTTACCACATAGGAATGTTGTCTAACATGTCTTGTTTTCTGATTTATGAAACATAAGCATGCTTCTTTTGGTGCTTTATTTTGAACATATGGAACATTAAAATGTTTGTGCAGAGATAAGCTTATCTATACCTTCATGTTTTAGTTGATTTCTTGTTTTGGCATATTCCCTAGTGCTAAAAGTGGAAAAATCTGATAAAAGTGGAAAAATCTGAAACAGGCAAGATACAAGAGAAAAAGCAGACTGTTTATTCTTGTGGCACTAAAGGATATGGCAAGATCTTAGTCCAGCACTATTTCATTAGAAATATAACACGGACCACATCTGTAGGCCACATATGTAATTTCAGTTTCTCTAGTAGCCACATCTCTAAACTAATAAAAGCGAAATATTAAAATTAACCGTTTCTCCGAGACAGGGTAAGCCACGCCCACCAGCCAATCAGAGCGGCTGTATGCAAATTAGCCCAGCCAACATGGCGGCCGCCACTCACGGACCTGAGTAAACGTATAGGCAGCATCCGTTGCAGCAGGAGCCAGAGGGAAACTGTTTTCGGCCCTCGGCGGGCAGGCTCCGAAACATGTTTCAATAATGTATCAATCATAGAATCCTCGGGAGCTGAAGGGAACAGCAGACCTAGCCTGAGTCTAAAACTATAACATTGTTGCAGTATAGACTCTGCCAGGTGAGGCAGAGAGAGGCTTTGTTACATGTGTAGGCCGGCTTAAAGGAACAGTGTATCAA